>PVJD01007285.1:0-86502 GCA_004026545.1 Mormoops blainvillei | reverse complement strand
GGTAGTGAGCTGTCCTCAGCCAGGGGGACAAGGGCAGAACAAAATGGGAGGAGCCTAGGTCCCAACATCTTCGCTAAACGCCAACCGGCCTCAGACCGCCTTCCTTGGCTGTTATTCTGGAGAACAATAACCTTCTATCTCCTTTAAGCCCCGGTGTTTGTGGTGTCTTGTTACTGCCCTGTGTTCTACTGCTATTCTCTGCGAAGGGCGGGCCCACTTGCTTTCGCTGTATTTTAAGTGACCGGGAGGCCGAGAGACTGGATCCCTGCACCAAGGGCTGTCAGAGTCACCAAACTCTGCCCACAGCCTCTGCAACCACTTGTGGTGTGAAAAGCACCTGCCGGGCATCCGAGGCTCCCACCAGCTCAGGGGCAGAGGCCATTTGGTTCCACCGCACGTACCCGGCCAGTCACGGGCACTTCACACCTGCTCGGGCAGGACCGAGTCAGGAAACACACCCGACAGTGAAGGCCTTGGAGTCACCAGGGTTTCGTGGAAACAAGTGCTATCGGTGTGACCTGACGGGTTTACTGGACAAGCAGATAAGGTGAATGTGACAGATGTCTTTATTTGTTCTTCAGCAGGGTATTTCCCACAATGTCCTCTATCTCTATGGTAGTTATACAAAAAGAGTTATTCATCTCGGGGCTACTTTCACCCAGAGGGAGAGTCCTAGCGACGTGCTACGGGCTTTGCCCTAGTCACTGTTTGCTCAATGGCTTGTTTATCAAGTTAATAGGTGATCGAAGCAGTTCGTAATGGGAGATACTTTGGATAACAAAACTCAGGAGTCATAAATGCCTGAGAGGCCTGAATGATGCACTGAATCTCGCCAAATTCGTTCGCTCACTCAGTGAACATGTTGTGTCACGTTAGTTCGCTCACTCACTGAACATGTTGTGACATCCAGAACAGTCGGGCGCCGTGGATGGCGTCGGGCCACAGCAAAGAACAAGATGGACAAGGGTTCTGCTCACGCCGAACTTGCGTTTTGGTTTGCAGGAGAACAGGACAGCGAAATCAAATGAAGGATAAATTAACAGGAAAATTTTGTAGGGATAAATGCCAGGAAGAGTGCTGTCAGCGTGACGTGATAGTGGTGGAAGGTGAGCCGCCTTCTGATTGGGGGTCGGAGCGCGCTGCCCTGAGCCAGTGGCATTTGTCCTGGATGGCGAGAAGGAACAGCCCTGCAGACGTGGGGGAAGAGCATTCCAGAGAATCACAAGTGCAAAGGCCCTGAGGTGGGAGCGGCTTAGGGAGCCCTGGCAGCAGGCGGGGGCTGGTGCCCTGGAGTACAGTGAGCAAGGAGAAGAGCGGCAGGAGAGGAGGCGAGGCCAGGTCTCCCAGGACATCGAAAGGAGTTGAGGTTCTAGTTTATGAGGACAGAGATGCTTGTGGAGGATTCTGAGGAGAGAGGTAGCATCACCGAATTTATTTTTTCAAAGACTACATTGGCTGCTGTGCGGAGGGGGGGTAACAGGGGGGCCGGAGCAGAGGGGCGTGCGCCAGTTAGGAGACGGATGCCTGGTCAGGGTGAGCACAGCGGTGACAGGAGAGCAGAAGCAGACAAAGGGAGACTTGACAGATGTGAGACAGGCTACGGAAGTAGAGTCCGCAGGATTTGCTGATGGTGTGTGGGGCTGAGGGGAGAAGAGAAATCCAAGGCACCTCCTGGGATCCTGACCTGAGCGACTGGTAAAGGTGGCACCGCTACCTGACATAGGGACCCTTTTCTTCACCTCCACCATGAACTCACTGGCGCAAGCCACCCTCATCACCTACCTGCATTCCCCCTGCAGCCATTTGACTGGCTTCCTGCTGCCACGTGCCCTGTACCCCACAGTCTAGAATGGAACACGTTAAGGTCAGCAGTAAGGACTCCATATGACCACTCCCACATGCTAACAGGTGGGTTGGAAGGTAGCCTCAGTGTGGTTCATGCACAGAGGACAGACAGGCAGGTGGCCACTGGGTGGAGTGTCCTTAGATGACAGACCTTGGACATGCTTCTGACCAGGGAGGGGACAGAGGACACCAGGTAGGGGAGAAGTCTGAACCGAAGAAACGAGACCGAGGCAAAAGCTCCACCCAGGAGACAGAAGGGAGGGGGGGCTCTCGTGCACGGCAGAGCAGGGACCACGGGGCTCCCAGGACCCAGCAGTGACCCTTGGGTGACCAGGAGACAGTCTAATCCCCACCACGCCGTAGAGTTGGAGGTTGGTGCTTTTTTTGGTCCCTGTCCACAAGGCCAGCCTAGTTTCCTTACCGACTCAGGAACAGGGACGGAATTGGAGCCAAAGTGTAGGAACCCCAGAGAAACCAACCGGGAGACACTAGAAATGAGCAGGAACAAGACAGCCAAAGACGACCTGGTTCCTTCTGACCTTCCGGTCACTGACCACTCCGCGCCATATTAACAGGTAACTGACCTAAACTGAAAGTTCTCTCTCTCTTTTTTTTTTATGATACCTTTCGCCATAATTGTACATGGTGACTCACCCTCAAAGTCGTACTTGACATTCCATGTTGTTGCCACCATATGTGTGCGTTGCCCCCACTGGCTGGAGAGTTTGCTAAAGCGATTTCATGCATCCCCTTCTCTCCTTGTCTCGTAGAGAATGTCAAAGATCCAAGTCGCTGACTCATTTAACTTTGTACTTTTTTACCCAATTTTTAAAATTTACCCAGAACTTCCTTATTTATACTAAGATCCCTTAATTTCTTGGGAAGCTGCATCTCTCTGGACTCCCATCCCCGGTGCCCATCCTGACATTTGACACATTTGGCGTTTGCCCAGCAAATACTTAGTGCCGTGTGTCGGGAACGGCTCTGAGCACTGCAGAAAAGCAGACACAAACCCTGCCCCCTCCCGCCCAGCAGCGTTTGTGCTGGGAGACAGAGAACCGACAGGGTAAAAAAGTAAAACATAAAGGATGTTAAATAGTGATACAGCTTACAGGAAAAAAAAATCCTGCTGTGTCGGAGGGCGAGTGGTTGAAATTTTAGGTGGGGTGGCCAGGGAAGCTTTCAGTGAAGGTGACAATGTAGAGAAAGTCTGAGGAAGTTAGGGAAGGAGGCGGGTGGCATCCGGCAGGGGCATCCCTAAGAGAGCGGACAGCATGACATGAGGAAGGACCCGCCTGGTGTTTGAGGATCCATGGCTGGTGCCCAGAAGGGGTCCCAGACCCAGGAGAGAGGAGCAACCCAGAAGGGGAGCCGGCGCCCCGGGCCTGCGGGGTCCTTGGGCTATTCCTTGGAGCTACATGGGGGCCACGGAAGGGGTTTTTAGCTGAGGAAGGACAGATCTGAGAGGCGTTTTAAGCAGACCCCCCTGGTTGCTGCCCTGAGAACAGACATGATGTCTAGAAGTCTTTAGAAATGAGTGTAAGTATTCTAATTCACACTGAAAAATCCCGGTGAAAATGTCAAACTATGCCAATTATTTCTCAGTAAAACTGCGATGAATGATTGAATGAGTGAATAAAATGTCAGATGGTTGCTTTTCTCCTAAACTAGAGCAAGCGGCTCTTGCAGAGAAATCACCTACCCATTTTTCTGTATAAACACTGAGATCTAGGGGAAAATAAAGAGACAAGAAGACACAACTCACCAACTCACAGTCAAACATTCTCCTTGCTACCAAGAAACACAGGCGCGCGAGCTCAGCCTGGGGGCGCTTCGTTGGTCCTTCCTGCCGCGAGGAAAGGGCAGCTGAACCAGAGGTACGGTCAGGTGGCCAAGTCTGGCATTTAGAGGCAAAGAAAGCATTAACTTGGAGCCAATGCAAAGGGGGCGGGGGGGGGAGGGCCTTGCCGCCACTGGCAAGCTGGTCCTCAAAAGCATGGGTCTGCTGTAGACATCCCAATGTCTCCGTGACTTACTCACACACCTGCTTAAGTCCATAGCATTATTTAGCTTGAAAACATTCATCTGGATTTTATTTTGTCACCAAAAGTGGCAGGTGAGTTAAATGACAATCATCTGTTAGACTGACCGGCACAGGAGTGACCGGCCCTTCGTGCATGGGAAGATTCGTAGTGGAGTGTGGTCCAGTTTCTGATGAGGTCGACTCTCTGGGCGTGCTTAACTTCGGTGCTCACTGTGGGAACCCTGCTGTGATGCAGAACCTACACACATGATGGCCAAACCACCTATCTGTGCAGGGCTGACTCACACCTCGGGCCCATTTATTTAGGGGTTATCAATTCTATAGAATACAACAGTTCCTCTTACTATTATTATTGTTTGGACTTGCCTTAAGCATGTCATCGTGCTGTTTAATACCACGGTGGATGTGGAAGGTGCTGTCTATGCCCCAGGGCACTGCCTTATAAGGGAAAATGACCTTCGGGGAGGACTGCGGTCCCAGCCTTGCCAGAAAGAAGCCACGTGACCGTGGGAAGGAACTGACCCCCTTGGGCCTCAGTTTCCTTATAAAAACTGGAGATGGTCTCCCTCATCAACACTCTAAAGCAGTGGTCCCCAACCTTTTTGGCACCAGGGACCAGTTTCGTGGAAGACAATCTTTCCACGGAATGGGGTGGGGAGCCGTGGACGGTTTCGTGATGATTCAAACGCATTACACTCAAGCTCACCTGCTGTGCGGCCTGGTCCCTAACAGGCCCGACTGGTGCTAGCGTGCGGTCCTGAGGTTGGGGACCCTTGCTCCGAAGTGGTTTCCAGTTTCACGCCCCGGTATTTTACCACGCAAGGCAAGAGGATTCCAGTGAACGAAGATAAGGGCCCCTCGTGACAGCCTTGGTCTTGACCTCATTCCTTGTCGTGACCTGAAACCCTGCCCAGCGTGTACAGCAAAGTAGCGATCAGAGAGGCTTCTGGGAAGGCAGACAGAGAGCCCTTATTTATCACACACGTGGACTAACTACGTGCTGGGCAGCGTCCTAAGCACTTCGGAAACATTAACTCACGTCATCCTCGGGCGTTCGTAGCAGAGAAGTTCTGTTGTTAGTTAGGCATATTTGACAGACAGGGAAACTGAGGCCCAGCGACATTATGTAACTTGCCCAGGGGTTCACAGCTGGAGGGCTACTGAAAGGCCGAGCTGCAATTCGACCCCGGGGTATCTGACCCCACAGGACGCCCTTCAGAGGGTAAGATCTCAGGTTCCACCTAGTTATTATGCTTTTGTACCCACAGGGAGCGCAGGGGACAAATGAGGCTGCTGACAAGCAAAACAGAAGTTCGACAGGCCCTTAGGGAAAGACCTGGACTTCCAGGGAAGCCCATGGCTGCAATTCCCAGGAATTTTAGAGAGGAGTGTACATACCACCTGCTCTTACACAGGCTGGGACCACCTTTTCAGGAGCTTGGGAGGTTGGGAGGCTGCTAGGTGACCCCAGGTCAGCTGGGGATTCCTGGTACCTATGGAAGCCGACAGGTGGGCCAGAGCAGAGGGCCAGATGGGTATTATACACGTCGCATGGACACTTGGAGGTGGGAGCGGGAATGGGGTGAAGGGGTGGCGGGGTTGGAGGCGGTATGAAGCTTGGCTTCATCTGTTCCTGGGCCTCAGCATGTATCTGGAATACCTGCCGCTTCTGAGCACCACCCAGTGAGTCAGGGTGAAGGCGCAGGGAAGGAAACACAGGTGCAAAGATGCATGAATTAAATTATTTCTGCCTCTAAGTGCATTCTTCTTTCCTACACTGGCCCCCGGCCCCCCTCCGGATTTCCAGAGTCTCACTTCTGGGTGTGATTTTAACAGTACTGGGTACTTTATTTTTACCTCTTCAAGGGCAGGGATGAAGCCTTACTCATCTCTGTCTTCTCAGCAGGTGACACTGTTTGCTGAATGAAGAAATAATATAGCTCA
Source organism: Mormoops blainvillei (assembly GCA_004026545.1). Taxonomy (NCBI): domain Eukaryota; kingdom Metazoa; phylum Chordata; class Mammalia; order Chiroptera; family Mormoopidae; genus Mormoops; species Mormoops blainvillei. The sequence goes on along the minus strand of PVJD01007285.1, from coordinate 80,669 downwards.
GACCAGATGACGTCTTTAGTTTGCACTGGAAACCACCCGGAACTGTATGTCAGCTATTGATTTGGATTTCAAGGAAAACACAGGCATGTTTCTAAGGAAACGTTTTTGCTAATTTTTAAAAGGATAGCTTGGTAAGCTAATCATTTTTTAATAATTATGTCTGGATCCTAAAGAACTCTGTACATGCAATTTACTCCTTGGATATTTGGTATCTGAATAGAACACATGCATCCCTGGCTGTGTCCCCTTTCCCCTTCTCTAGGGGCCTCTCTCTTAAGGGAAAAAAGACTGCGGTTGACATAGTGCATCTGATCATCTCATCTGTGTGCCTTCTGACTGTTAATTTCCTTCTCACACCTTCGACTTTTGATCTGGAGGCACAAGGGCTGCACTTTTATTAGGTTTAATTTACTGCGAAGCCCAGTGCTTCTTGTGAATTAAGCCATAATCGTCAATGAGTAATCACAGGCTTCAGCCGGGCCCCGGTCTTAGTTCAGCCGAGTAACTAGGAAACCAGCTAACAGCAGGAAGGGAAAAAACGTTAGGAAGCCGGCCTATTGCCCCAGAACTAGGATAAGCCATTTTATTATGACCAGGCGACTGCCCACGCACACAGCGGGGGCTGGCCACCGTGTGGGACCCAGGGCAGTGATGCTGCCTGGATGAGCCAAGACCTCCTCAGAAAGGGAATCAGGGAGTGACAGGGGCCTGGGTTGGGAGTCAAGGGTCCAAGCCGGTGTCTGTCCCCGGCTTCCTCCTCCTGCCTCCCGTACCTCTCTTTCAGCTCTGGCATTTGCGCATTGGCCAGATCGTTTTCTTTTCTTTTTAAAAAAATCCTCACCCTAGGACATGCTTATTGATTTTGAAGAGAGGGGAAAAGAGAGAGAGAGAGAGAGAAACATCGATGCGAGAGAGAAACACTGATTGGTTGCCTCTCGTAGGTACACTGACTGGAGACCAAACCCACAACTTAGGCATGTGCCCTGGCCAGGAATGGAACACGCAACCTTTCGGCTTACGGGACCGCATTCCCACCAACTGAGCCACACCTGCCAGGGCCGGCCAGCGCATCTGCAATAGGGTTTCACACACTTCCCCCTGGGAAGGTAGGGATGGTGTTTTTTCGCATATATGGCTTTTTTTTTTCCAAAGGGTCCCTTTCGTAAGATGCTCTCAGAGGGGAGCTCAGAAAAAGAAACTTAATAGCTGTGCCATTTTGAGCCTCTCTACCATGTGCTCAACACTGATACATTCTTGACCTATTTGGTTCTATGTCGATTGCTCATCTCAGCCTGATGACAAAGGTTCCAGAACCACCTTTTCTTTTACAGAGAAGAGAAGGAGCCCAGGGTTTAATGAGTTACAGCAGAAGAAACACTGGCTGTCAGGAACAGACTGCCTACAAACCACTGTGCTCCTTCTGACATCTTTCTGCTCAGACATGTTGGAAGTGGCCCAATGTAAGTGAAGTGCCCCTCCTGGCCCGCCCCAGCCTGTACCAGCCCCTCAGGGGAAAACAATGTCTTCCCAAAGAGTCACTGGACTTCAACGACTCAGCCCCTGACCATCCCACACCAAACACCCACGGGTACAGGAGAAGGTGCAATGGGCAGTCCCATTTTGGGCAACTGAACTTGAACCCGTGGCTGCGGGCACCCAGCTTCTTAGACACTAAAGGGCTGTTGTGAGTAGCCTGGGGGGGGAAATTCTGTGTTAGATAAAACTGCAGCCCAGAGGAGTCCATATTTTCTGCTACCGTTAAAAAGTAGCAGACTCTCCCTGTCTCCATGGTAACTCACTATGGATCTGAATCCCACTTATGAAACTCTTTGTTGACCTATCTATGGCTTGTGATGGGGGGCTTGAATATGCACAGAGAAGCCATCCGAATGAATTCAGTATCCTGGAAATAACAGTGCCCACTGTACTGGGTTGTTTTAGCTCTGTAGACCCCACTGTTGAACCATACAATGATGATACCGGGAGACCCTCGGGTACCTGGAAATGTTAAGGTATGGGTAGTATCTCAATTATCCGAGTAACTCTGGATTTAGGGTTGCCATGGAAACCTGGAACCTTGGTAACAGAAGCGAGGCACTTCCTCTGGCTTCACCGCACTGGGTCCCTGAGATGCACCAATTTTTAGTCCCGTGGCCTTGCTTAAGCTGAGCTGTTTTATTTTATACCCGCCTTCAGGGATCTATATTTTCCACCAAAATATTGAGAATCTGACGTGGATTCGTATAAGGAATGTACACACTTCTAGCCACCGATTCGAGTATTTTCTGCTAAAAAGGGAAACTTGGCAGAGTACGGGCGATGGCTTTGACCGTGGGTGGTGGTTATAGGTTTTATGACCCGGCAAGTTACATACCCCAAGGTTCAATTCCCTCATCTTTAAAGCGGGAACAAGAAGGCCTTGGAGAATTATCATGCGCCTTAGCCCAGAGAAGCTCAGGTTGCGTACGGCTGAGGCACCGCTCAACTCTAGGGGGCGCCACTCACACGGCGGCTGTCGGAACGCGGCTGCCTGGAACAGGGCGGACTCAGCCCCCCCAGCAAAGAGCCCCGTTCGCACGTTTATCATCTCATTCAGAGTCTTTTCACGATAAGAATCATCAGAAATCAAAGACCTGGGACGATGTCCCGGAAAGGGGCCTCTTATTACCCCAGCCCTGAGGCCGCTCGGGGCCACCAGCACCAGCACCCCGCATATGACGTTAAGGCCTCAGGACAAGGGGAGACTCGCCGCCTGAGCTCCCAGGCGCACGCTCGCGCGGGGCCACCGCGCCCCCGGCACAGCGAGGGAGAGACGGAGGCCGGCGACCGCCGGGCCGAGCGAGGTCCCCGCGGGGAGAGGCCGGCTCCGCCCCCTCCCTCCCCTCCCGGCAGCGCCGCTGCCCTTCCTCCTCTTCCTCTCCCTCCTCCCCTCGTCCCCTCCTCCCCTCTCTCCTTCTCCCCTCCCCGTTGCTCTCTCCCCTCCCCTCTCGCGGCCCCTCCTCCCCTCCCCCGTCGCCTCCCCTCCCTCCGCCCTCCTCCCCGCGATCCTGAAGAGCTCGTCGCGAAGGGGCCGGGCCGGTTACTTCCTCCGGCGGCGGTGCGGAGCGCAGTGTAGCCGCAACACCCAGCGCCCGGAGCCGCCTGCTCGCCCGCCTGCCCGCCTGCCCGCCTGCCCGCCTGCCCGCCTGCCCTCGCCCCGGCCTCCCGGAGCGCCCCACCCGCTCCTCGGCCCCGGCCTCGCCGCCTTCGCACCGAGAAGCCCGGGCCCCAGCAGCTGCCGCGCGACCGCGCGCCGGCCCTGCCAGAAGCGGCGCGGTAAGAGCTGGGTCCGGGGTGGGCGGGCCGGCCGGGCGCGGGCTCGGGGGTCCGCGGAGACCGCGCTCCGGCGCCGCTCCCGGGGGACCTAGAAGCCCGGCTGCGGACAGGAGTAGCGCCGAGGGCTGGACGCCGGGGTCCAGGCGGGGTGGCGGCTACTCCTCGGATTCGGGGGTCGCACGTCTGGGTTCCGTGCCTCTCCGCGCTCGTGTTGCGGATGGCCGGGCGGTCGGGACCCGGGGCCCAGTGTAGGGCGCGGGGTGGGCCCGGTCGCGACGCGCGGAGCCGGCTGCGAACTTGGGCCGCGGCCACTGGGGTCGCCGAGCCGGCTGGGGCGTGCGTGCGCGCCGGCTTGTTTCGCTTGCTTTTGTTTTTAAAAGGAATATCGAGGGCCTGGTGGGGGTTCCTGCCTCTGGTCGCCCCGGGGGACCTGATTTCGCGAAGAGGATCGGGGGGACGCAGGAGAGGGTGTCCTAGGGGGCTCCAGGGCGCCGGGTTTGCTGGTGACTTACCGGAGCGCGCCAGGCCAGGGAGGACCTGGGGCGCCTACCTCCTCAAATACCTGGGAGGCTGCGGCTCCCGGAAAACGTTGGACCCCTGGTCACCTGCTCGGCCATGTCCAGGGCCCGCCGGGGGCGGCCCGCGCGTTCTGCCGGGAGGGCGAGACCCCCGCGGGCGCCCAGGAGCGGATCAGGGCCCTTGGGCCCTGCGAGTCGAGCGGCGAGAGCCTGTCGGAAATGGAGACGTGGGTGCGCAGAGCTGCTTTCATTATCTTGCTCTTAAAGCATTTTTAATGAAGGGGTATCAGTGAGCGTTTGTACATTGAGGTTTTTTTTTTTTTTAAGCGCAGGCGACTTTTTATATTGGCCTGTATTCAATTTCAAGGTAGCTTGAAATAGTAGTTGACGTGCTACTTATTTAGAAAGTAAAGAAGTGAGCAGTCCCCCGAGGTGATAAGGGTAATTTATTTTAATTCACCGCTAAGAGACTACGTTTGTTCCCGACAATGGAAGCGCCTGTGCGCCATCTGCCTGCCCACACCACCACCCATCAGGGAGATAAATCTCCAAGTTAAGGTTTATTAAAATTCTGAGTAATATCATAGTACAGTAAATGTTAGTACCGTGGGTCCTGCAGGGAAGTATCAAACACTCATTGTTGGGATGAGTCATTCCCCTCGCTGAAGTGATAACTTTGAAAGGGAAAAACATATTGGGGTCGTGGGGGTGTCTGTCGCTTTCTTCCTTCTTTCTTTCTTTTCAAATGTACCCAAATACAAGCCCGCGGTCTAATCTCACATAAGCGATCGTTTGTTCCAAGAAAGGTATGGTCGTCGGGCAAGTTCTGCTTGTTTGAGAATTTAACCTCCCTCAGCACTTACATTTCTGCCATTTTCCTTTTTCTTTTCCCTCCCCCTTTATTTTTTAGTTTTTGTTCACAAGCAGCAATGCAAAGGTCTACATCAAAAGGACCCAAATTTAAAATTGATTTACATGGAGAAACTTGGCCTGTCTGCCACCCTAAGGAGCCATATTGAGTAAAATGAGTGAATGAACTCAAATTTCATTAGTTCTGTGTCTGCCTGAAACCACTTTGATTCTGCATGGTTCTTACAAAACAAATTAAAAACTGGGCAACAAAAGAATTCTATTCTGTAGTGAATAATTACAGCTCTTTATGTGGGAGTGGTAGACTGCCTTTTCTCCCAAGTGTTTGTACACAACCCTCACCCCAAACACGAAGCTTTTCTGTCACCTTCCACGTCCATTCTCTGCCCATGTCTGTGAAGGTGGGAAGTTATTCTCCATTTCCCACGTCAGCAAGAGCCTGCAAGCCGGACATAGAAAAGGAGCTGGACTGTGCGTGTTGGTCTTCTGTTTGAGACTTGTATATTTAATCCACAGGTTAACAGGACTTAGTCCATTCAGATAAGTGACCGAAAGTTCTGAGTTAAAGGAGCATTTCACATGGTGAAGCGTAGTGCGCAGGGGCCTGGCTAATAATATCATGTGTGCTGTCTGATCTACAGGATGTGCTGGGACAAGGCCCAGCCCCACCCGGTTATCCTGGCACACGGAGGTGCTCAGGACTTAGCCACCCTCGACGGCCATGTGGTGTGTGCCGTGCTGCTTAGAAGCCCCCGCAGCCGCCGTGTGCCCGCAGGTCTCTAGGCCGCACTGTGTCACACTGACTTCTCAGGGATGTCTGAGAAATTCAGTGAGGTGGGAAGGGACAGTCCCCCAGCTCAGGCTCAGCCCTTAGCAAGGAGGAATCTGTCATCACAGCCGTCGTCAGTAGTGAATATTCATTCTCGAGCGCTTGTAGTTGACATGATCAGGTTCTGAGCAAAGGTGGCCACTTTTGATCCAGGACAAGCCCAGCCCCTCCCCTGCCCTCCCCCGCCCTCCCGCCATAGCACTGTTACCTAATTCCAGTGCTCCCCAGCCTCTCTGGGCCACCAGGATAATTACCTGCACTCTGAGGGTTTTAACAGCCCCCTGCAGTGCCTCTGGCCTCCCCTGAGACAGACAGACACCTCCCACGCTGCATTTCCAGCCAGCGGGGGGGAGGGTTGTTTGTGTGTGTAGGTGCCTCTGTGTGTGTACGTGTGCGTGTTGAGTTATTGGGAAATTTGGTTTAGCCATAAGGTTGGTCATGGAGAAAAATCAAGGAAGCACAAAGAAACCCAATTAATTACGGGAAAATAGGCTATTTGCCACCTCCAGTAAGTGCTATCAATTGCACGATATTTTAATTACTTGAAGGTCTTAGTTGTAACAGGTGGGAGCACCCCATGGAAATGGAGGCGGGAGGGAGGGCCGGGGGCAATTAGCGGACCCTGTGAAGCTGCCTTATCGGCCTTCAGTTCTGTGGCCAGGAACTAATCCAGATTATTTGAAAATGAGTTTCAGTTTCTCTGGTCTTATGTCTCACACTGGTGGCATAATCTAGGTACCCGTCTCATTTATTAATATATAACTTACCTGGCCAAACAGTTACATTTTAAGGCCCCAAAGAAGTTCTTAGTCTATTACAGCACTGCCGGATTGCAAGCCACATATGTAACAATAAATTTTCTAATAGCCACATTAAATATATAAAATAGGTGAGCTTAATTTCAGTATTTTTCCATTCAATGAATATGTTCAAGGTGTGACATAAACATGTGGTAAATATAATGTTATTACTGAGATATTTTACTTTTTTCCCACGAGATCTTTGAAATCACGTGTGTATTTGACATGCAGAACGCGTCTGGGTCCACCTCGGCCGTGTGCCGGGCCCTCAGCGGCCACACGTGGTTGGTGGCCACCACGTTGGGCAGGGCAGTGCAAGTCTCCCACAGGCATGGGTGCTATCAGAGCAGGCGAGGCAGATCCGCGATTGGGATCACGGCTTGAGGAAATGCACAGTGGAGCCCCCCGAGCAGCCATATTTAGGGCTCGTGTGTTTCACTCGGGACTGGGAAGAGGGTTTGGTCTGAGGCAGTGGTTCTCCCTCTGATCTTCCTGGGCTGGGAGCTTCCCCCAATCAGGAGAGGAAGAGGAGAGGAAGAGGGCCTCGGAGCACCTACTAAGCTTTCCTGGATCTGGGCGTACCTGGAGCTGCTGCGTAGGGTGGGTCACCTCTCTGCCCGCTGAGGGGCCCCTGAGGCTCCTAGCGGAGCTGCCCCCTTGCAGACCGGAGGCAGCACCCCTCCAGGCCGCACCCCTGTGGCCCTCGACCACCCCTCCCTCTCCTGTGTTGACGCACACAGGCTGCCTTAGGGAACCCTGAGCAGCCCAGAAGGTGACTTTATCTTCCCCTAAGTGGAATTCAGTGGGAATCAGCATATTCTTATCGAACTACTTACACTGCACAGCCTTGAGAGAAGGGCTTTTAAATAAGAACTCCTGGTGTTCGGTTCCGAATGACTTTTAATGTGGTAGAACTTGATACACTCAGCCAGAATTCAGTGTCTTATGCAGCCTGTGAAGGCTCCTTAGAAATGAGCACTAACTTGACTTGCTGCCTCTGACATTTTCCTCTTCCTTTTTTTTTTTTTTTTAAGATGAATGATTTTGGAATCAAGAACATGGACCAGGTGGCCCCTGTGTCTAACAGTTACAGAGGGACACTCAAGGTGAGTGAGCAAAGCCTTAATTAAAAGTTCTTTTTATACAATTTGGAAAGCTCAATCTCTAGGAGAAAGAAGAAAGAAACAATGGGCTGGGTCCCAGAAGACTGGTTCTAGCCCCAGTTTTTAATTTACTGGCTCTGTGACTCGGCCGTTTGCTTAATCTCTCTGGGCCTCAGTTTTCTAGTCTGTAAAATGTGCATTCTGATGCGTGTTCCACTTGCCCTCCGAGATAGGAACCCATTTAATTTATAGAAGTTGAGGCCTCGGTAGTTTATCTCTGAGACTCCTACTAGGTGGAAAGGCCCGTGGTTCTAGGTCGAACAGAGCAGGAGTTTCCTCGGGCGATGAGAAGGCTGTCCCAGGAGTGAAGTAGAATCGCCTAAGAGCGGGGGACATCTCCCGCTGCTGCTTCCAGCAGACCTGGCCGAGCCCCCGGGGCAGCCGTGTCCGTGGGAGCCAGGAAGCAGATGAGAGACGAAAGTCCCTTCTCCTGCATAACACGCATGTCCTGGAGGCTCTACCTTTAACTCTTCCTGGGAGCATCCTGCAGCCACACAAACTGATAATTCCCCGTTTGCCTTCTCCACGTACCTGCTTGTTTTTAGCTTCGAGTAGCAAGCATATCTCAGAAGCAGTGGTTTTAGGCGGGCCTCCCCTGGGCAACGTGTTTTGTATAAATAGGTGTCTCTGGCACATTACGGTTTCCCCTGCCGATCCCTGCGAGGTCATTTGTCTGCTAGGACCCCAAGAGCCACAGCACGGGCCGGGGTCCTTGTCGAGCACTGTGCAGGTCACCCAGCTTCAGGCTAGTGAGCTTTCTTGCTGGCTCGGGCAGACGTTTTCAGCGTGGCAGAAACCGGACAAGCTGTGATGGTGCTAAGTTTGAAACCACGCCCCTGCAAAGAAAAATGCGCCTGTAAGTTAAAAGATTAGTTGACGACATCCGTGCAATTTCTGAATGTGAGGAAGCGGCAGTCCCTGGAATTGATGTGTCGAAATATGCCGCACAAATGGGTATTGTCTTTTGACTTCCTGATTTTAAAAAGAAAGAACTTACTGTCAGTGAAGGAAAGAAATTTCTTAGTCACCTGGGCAGTGCTGCTGGGAATTTTAAAAGTCGATTGGATATTTCACACAAAGTTTGTCCGACGTGATAGATCTGTTTATAAACCTCGATGAGTATCTCATACTTGCCTAATTGCTTTTTCCCTCAACACCCTGGGTCTTGGGGGGGAGCTGGGCTCTGTCATGGGACCATCACCCTGAGTGTTTTGGGCCAGTTCCAGCCTCTGCCTGTCCTCTTGCGTAACTGTCACCCATCGTTCTGCATTTCTAAAACGAAAGCACACAAACCAATTTTTATTTGTAAATGTGTTACCCATTCTCTTAGCGATGACTCAACGCGTGCCATTGGATTGACACAGAACATGGGATTTCCAGCTTATGTTGGAAAAGTGTAATCTTTCTTCACATTTTTTTCCTTAACAAGTTGGGCAGTGGTAACTCGGGGCCTTTTCTCTGTTACTTTGGAACAAATCTTACACTCAAGGCGTTTTGTTGACATGCACCACGATGAGAACTGGACAGCGTGGGGTTTTACCTTTGTGTTCCCCTCCCCTCCTTCCCCCTAAACTGTATATAAACCTGTTTCCTTTGGAAACCCTTCACCACAGGTGATTGTGGAGCGGGGGAAGGGAGGCTCTTTATAATACACTTTGCTTTTATAAAAATAAAACTCAAGGAACTTTCTCATGTGTTTTAGTGTATCCTGAACCACTGGAATGGATGAGGAAGTACACCTAATTTCAGTAAAAGTGTTTCATTGTAAACATTCCAAAAGAAATGCATCCACGGATCTTTTATTTCATTGTTTGATTTTCAGTTTTCATTCAGTCACTGACCTTTCGTTTTAAATGCAGTGACCCGAAACGGTTTTGCCAGGGGTCGTTTTTCCCCTGCACACAGCCTGACTGGATTTCTCTCCGATGATGTCACAGAAAGGCCAGGTGTTTGGACCAGGTGGGCTCTGAGCCCCATCCCAGCCCTGTCCTGGGATTCTGGTATTTTTAGATTTGTTTACCTAACTTATCAAGTTGAGTGGATGAGGCCATTAAAAACGAATTCCCAGTCGTTCTGACCCCGTGAGGGCGATTTAATGACCCAGGGTGACGGAGATCCCTTTTGGTCCCATGGGCCGTCCTAGAAAGTTGCTCGAGTAACACCGGTCCATTCCAGGCGTGGCTTTACAGTGGCCGGCTTAGTCAGGGCACACTGGTCAGCTTGCCCAAGGACTACTTTGAAAACAGGTAATTAAGTAAGTAAACATTGTATTTGCCTTCCCTTTCCTCCCATTTCTGCAGCGCCAGCCAGCCTTTGACACCCTGGACGGGTCCCTGTTTGCCATCCTCCCCTCCCTGAGTGAGAAGCAAGCACTCCAAGAGGTGCCGACGGGCTTGGATTCCATCTCTCACGGTAACCGGGTCCCCAAGCTGGCGACTTGTGTGTGATTGCCCAGAGTCGCTCCGTTAATAAGGAGATGACAGTTGACGAGCCCGGCGTGTTCGTGTCTTGGGCCTTTGGTGTGAAAAGTCAGATGGAGCCCCCAGACCTGGGATAAGACAGTTTTCCTCTCCGGTGTGTGTGAGGATTCTGGTGTCCTCCCTGACCAGACGCCCCCCAAGGGCAGCAGATGTCCTGCTGTGGGCACCCAGCAGGGGACCCCGAGGCTTCCATCAAGGCACCTTCAACCCGCAGCTCCCAGGTTCACTCAGCAGAACAGCAAAGGGGGCACATTAAAAAGATTTTATTCATTTATTTTTAGACAGAGGGGAAGGGAGGGAGAAAGGGAGGGAGAGAAACATCCACGTGTGGTTGCCTCTCGCTCACCCCCAACTCGGGATGTGGCCCGCAACCCAGGCACATGCCTTGACTGGGAATCGAACCGGTGACCCTTTGGTTCACAAGCTGGCACTCAGTCCGCGGAGCCACATCAGCCGGGGCAAAATGCATGCCAGCTTTTTATTTTGGGTTCACAGATCATCCCCTGGAGGTTTGGGGCAACAGATTACTGTTGCTAACCCTCACCCGTCTGTTTCTCCTTCTGTAGTTCCACGTGTCATGTTTATTCTTTGTAAGGGGCTGGCACGGCAGGTACCGCCTCTGCGGTGACTCCGAGCGAGTTATTAGTTGGAGACATTCCAGGGATGACTTTGTCATATGAAGTGGGTGCTAGAAAATACAGCCCAGAAAATTAATTAAAACACATGTGCTTGCGTCAGCGTGCCATCATGTGACAGTCATTTATCATTCTTGAAATTGCTGAGGGAGCCCAGAGAAGATTGTTTCTCAATAAAAGTTGAAAGTGTGCCAGGCCCACGGGTGCGGAGGCCTGTGTGTTCGTCCTTGGCCCCAGGTCTCTGCCTGCTGCTTCGTTTAATGGAACTGACTTCCACATTATGGATTCACCATCCCTGAAGCCTTTGGGCCAAAAATCATGCAATTTCTTTCATTGTCTAAAACTTTCAAATAGCATTCAATAGACGTTGCACCTAGGCATAAACTACTTGAGATTTATTTTAGGTTTTTTTTAAATAAGTGAGTTATGAGATGTCTACTATTTTTTCGGTTTTAGTCGAGAAATATTTTGCTAATATTTGTACCCCTTTAAGGAATTATGTCAGGGTTGGAGATCACAATTGCTCTCTTCTGAAAACTTAAGATTCCTCCATCTGATGTTGCCAGCTTTGGGATCCTAATGTCCTCCTGCGGTTTCTTTCCAGACGCGGCCAGCTGCGAGTTGCCCCTGTTAACCCCCTGCAGCAAGGCTGTGATGAGTCAAGCTCTGAAAGCCACCTTCAGTGGCTTCAAAAAGGAGCAGTGCCGGCTGGGCATCCCCAAGAGTAAGTGTCTCTTTTCAGAGCTGCTGTTCAGACTTTGCACTGTACCGGACGAACGAACTTGACCGCTGTTGCTTGAGATCAGTTACGTTTTTAAGCTGTTGTGTGACGCATCTCGCAAAGAGTGGCAGAGACGGGGTTAACCTGAACCAGCAGTTCTTTCAAGCCAGTCAGCCCAAGGCTTCAGCCAGTACTGGCATTCGTGTGTTAGAATTTACCTGGGGGTTTCGCCCATGCCGTCGGCCTTTGGTGCACGTGTGGTCTCACTGCCCCTTTCCATTTATTCCTTCTGTGTTCTCTCCTCCCCCCAACCTCCCCGCAGACCCCTGGCTGTGGACGGAGCAACAAGTTTGCCAGTGGCTTCTCTGGGCGACCAACGAGTTCAGCTTGGTGAATGTAAACCTCCAGGGGCTCGGCATGAATGGCCAGGTGTTGTGTAACCTGGGCAAGGAGCGTTTTCTGGAACTGGCCCCGGACTTCGTGGGCGACATTCTGTGGGAGCATCTGGAACAGATGATCAAAGGTATCAGCCACAGGAGGGACGAACGTACAACCGAAGGGTCAGAGAGTCAAATGATGGAAATGGCCTGAAAGTGCCACTAGAGTGAGTCAGACACGTGGCGGTAGATTTGAGGCCACCGAGGTGGGCCCATGCCGCATCGAGCATAGCCGCGAGGCAGTAGCCGTAGCCACTAGCTTGTTCGCTGTTGCTAGACGGCACTCATCGGAGGGTCACACGTCGGCTTAGATAAGGAGGCCAGCAAAGAATTCCCCTGGCTCGTGGCTCACCTCCCAGAACCAAAAGAAATAAGCCAGCCTCGGCGAAAGGGAGCCTTTAATTCAGACAAAGTCCATGAATTTTACGGTAGATTTTCCTAAGTCCAAATGGAATCCAACGAATAGCATTTTGGGGGGTTTTAGGTTTTTAACGAAAGGTAAACCTAACTGATAGCTTTTTCTACACTGATATGTTGTTGTACAAAAACCGACCTCTGAGCAGAATTCTCATCATCTCGAGAGAAAGTCTTGATTCAGACCTTACAAAGAGCATTGAGACCATTGTTAAAAAGACATTGAGTTAAAAAAGAAAAAAAAAGTAGCAAGGGATCACTTAAGTGAAAACTTTAAGAAAATGAGCCCCTTTGTAGAGTTCAGGGAGACTGTCCCCATGTCACTGAGCGCTGAGCCTCAACATCTGTTGTGGACTCAGAATTTTAAAAAGACCCCAGGAGTCAACTTGCAGCTCCTGAGGGCCAGGGAAAGTTATCTTTAAAGACCACCCCAGATGTTCCTTGAACGGGGGACAAGCCTGACCCGACGAGGATCTGCTTTTTGGCACCTTGGGCCTGCTTTGCCATTGTCAGGGGTGAGTCTGTGGGACTGGATCTGTGGCTGTGTGGGTGCGCGCGTGGTTCCCCGTGTTTGTTGGGGGCAGACACACACAGAGCCACAAACCTCCTCCCTTTCCAAGTCCCTGGGCACTTGTCCCCTGGCAGCCCTCTCTCTGCCTAGCACTCGCCGCGCCCTGGGGGATCTTTCCAAAGGAGGCAGGAAGGGGTCCACTGTCCCCAGTCCCTGCCTGGTGCAGGTGGTCCCCCACCAGCATTTCACTCCATGTTGACACGTCTATGTTTTCAGATGATGCAATAGAGCATTTAACTTTGCCTAGGGCCACATTCACATTGAAGGGCTTCCCGTACTTGCTAAAAATATGAGTTGCTGTCTTTAGTTTTTAATGGACGGAACGACTCGGAACTCTGTCCGATTAAGTGTGAGCCACTACATGCATTGACTTATTCTGAAATAAATAACCCTATCGCAGCAATTCAGAAAGTCACGTTTTTCTCTCGTGTTGTTTTGTCCTCGATTTGCAACCTTACCTCTCTCCTGTGCCTACCCTTCAGAAAACCAGGAGAAGGCGGAAGATCAGTATGAAGAGAATTCCCACCTCAACTCCGTTCCTCATTGGATCAACAGCAATTCATTAGGTCAGTCTGCGCTCCACCCCTAACATCTCGGGTTTAAGTCACCCTGTTAGTTCATGGATGGCCCAAAGGCGCTGTCTGGGCCTGCGCTGACCCGTATGGTGGCCACACGTGGCTGCCGAGCTACTGGGGGTGAAGTGTAGCTGGTCCCCGTCGAGGCATGTGATAGGGACATAGTGCACCCCAGATGTGGAAGCCTAAGTGTGAAACAAAAAATGTAAAATAAAATAGCTCTTTCCTAATTTTAAAATTACTATGATCACCGGTTGAAATGATCATTGATACCTGAGGTCAAGTAGAATTTTTAAATTTCCCGCTTCTTTGTACTTTTTAAATGTGGCCACTAGAAAATCGAACGCTGCCAAAAGGCCAGCGCGGGTCCAGGCCACATGCAGAGTGACGAGGGGCAGAATGTAGCGGGCCGATAACTGGGGCGACACCTAGTATAACACATGACGTGGCCGGCACAGCAAGCGGGTGGTGAGCAGGGCCACGCGTGCTCTGAGCTTTGGAGTTGAAGGAGGTGTCACGGGCTTCAGCTTTCCCCTCTGGTCGCTGACATGGTGAGCATAGGTGACGGGCGGTGCGCCCAGCCGGCTGGGGGACAGGTGACTGGAGATGCCACTCAGGAGTCACATACAGGCGGCATATCACTTAGTCTGTCTGAGCCTCACTGTTGGCAGAAGCCAAAAGAACCAGTGGCACCTGTCCTGAGGGAAACGTGAAAGCGCTTGATGAATGAGAGACATAGCGACATGAGCACTGGGGCATTGCACCCCGGGCCAGAGGCAGCGGGCATCTTGGAAAAGGGCCTTTAAGACTGGGAAGATGAATGGTTTGAAAAAGGAGGACTTTGTGGAAAACCTGCCCATCGGAACCCACGTGCCCACAAAGGGTTGGCAAAGGCCGGGGTCTGCAGAACCACTCGCGCTTGATTTGGTGAGAGGTGCGGAGGGTCTCTCATCACGTACTGTTGCCTAACAGCTCTGCTGTCGGATGGCTCTGTTCCAGGTTTCGGCATGGAGCAGACGCCGTATGGAATGCAGACGCCAAATTACCCCAAAGGCGGGCTTCTGGAGAACGTGTGTCCGCCCGCAGCGGCGCCCGGCGGCCTCAGTTCTGAGCAGGAATTTCAGATGTTCCCCAAGTCTCGGCTCAACACTGTCGGCGTCAACTACTGCTCCCTCAGTCAGGACTTCGCTGGCAGCAGCTTGAATCTGCTCACCAATGGCTCCGGTAAGAAGGAGCTTCCAGCCAGTCCTGTTAGCAGGCTCTTGGTTTGAACCTGGGAGCCCCAGTCAGACAGTGACATGGGCTTCTCCAGCCACAACCCTGCGTTCAGCCGTCGGAGGCAGTCAGGGACTTGTCCTTCTAAGGGACGTTCAGTCAGTCACAGACGACTGATCTGCCCAGCAGGCACACTCCTGATGTGTTTCAGGCTGTGGGCCGGGGGGGAATCGAGTAAATGAGACACAGTGTCTGCTCTCATGAATAGAATCCTCCACCCAATGGGGTATTTGGGGGACAGTGTAGGAAGGTAACATTTCTATTTATGGAGATGTGTACACACAGTGACGAGCCTCTGGATATGCACCTGGTTGGATTTTGACAGGGGTACACCCGTGTGACAGCCACCCAGATGGAGATGGGTTTCCAGCACCCCAGAAGGCCCCCTCACACCCTTTCCCTACCATCAGTAGTAACATCCCCACCCCAAGAGGAAACCATTGTCCTGACTTTCATCATCATCGTTTTTCCTGGAATCGTGCTGTATATTGTCTTTTGGGCGTATCTTTTGCGCATCGTGATGCCTGAGATCCACTCGTGTCGTTGGACACGGCAGCCCCTTGTCCTTTTTCGCTGCAGTAGAGGACTCCATGCTATGAGACAACCCTTGAGTTACCGATTCATTTGTTGATGCAAGATGGGGTTGTATCGTCTACGTCTAAGGAACAAGCCCCTCAGTTTAAAAGCATTATGGCGGCTGAATGATTCTGCCCCAGCAGGGAATGTGGTTGAATGGGGGTGCCTGGCAGTGATGCCACCCCTGGGGGTCCAGACAGCCCGCAGCGTTTCATTAGCAGCACGGCTGGACGTGTCGTTGTCCTGGAGGAGTCCAAGTTGGTGCCGCTTGTCTTTGCCAGGGAAGGCCGGGGACCTCGACGCCTCCGAGAGCGGCAGGGACAGCAGCTTCGAGAGCTCGGACTCGCTGCTGCAGTCCTGGAACAGCCAGTCGTCGCTGCTAGAGCAGCGGGTGCCTTCCTTCGAGAGCTGCGAGGACGACTGCAGCCAGCCCCTGGGCCTCAGCAAGCCGACCATGTCCTTCAAGGATTACATCCAGGAGAGAAGCGACCCGGTAGAGCAGGGCAAACCGGTCATACCTGCGGCCGTGCTGGCCGGCTTCACAGGTGAGTGAGTGTGCCGCTCCGGGTGTCCCGGTCCCCGCCCCTGTGCCCGGCCCAGCACGGCCATGTTTGTCCCGGGCAGTTCCAGTCTGAGCACATTGCATCAGCACCCCACATGTGATCCGCGGGGTACAACCCTGACTCCAGGCAAGCTGAATTCTAAGAGGGCCAGCCTCCTGGGGATGTTTGCGTGCGCAGCTCAGCCGCGTGGATGGAAACCACGGCCGCTCCCGCCACCTGGGATGCGCTCAGTCATTCAGAGAGGAGGGCACAGGGGCCAGTGGAGGCTTTAGCTCTGACTCACCCGCACCAGGAATGTCAGGGAATGTAAACTGGCTCAGGGAGGGGCGGCAAGTTGGCCTCAAATAACGCAGGACTGTTTACCTTTTCTTGCTCCTAAAACCCATCTTATTTTTACGGTTTGGGCAAGAGCTATTCTAGACAAGGGTCAAATATTAAAGCTGTTTTTAGAAACAGGTATTTCCAGCACTTCAGCTAGAATACCGAGATTTTTTTTTTTTTTCAACTGCCTCATGTGCTCTCAGTGAGCTGTTTTGCCCCACACTTTGACTATATAGAGAGCCACTGGGGGGGTAAGAAATACCTCCTTACAAAAATCTGATAGGTTACAATAAGAACGTGTAGGCATCCATTTCTTTCTGTCGTCCGAAACAGCCATGGGAATGTGTTAAGAACACAGGCGGCGTGAGGGAGCGGCGTTGTAGTTTTCATCCCTGGGAGCCAGGGCCGCGTGAGAAAACAGCCGCGGTGTCGGTGGCTTTCATTCCAGTGTTCGTTACCCGCCCCCCCGGGGTGACCGGCCAGGCATGTTGTCGGTGGTCTGTAGGGCCGCCCGGCGTGGGCAGGGCATTGACCCATTTTACAGATGGGGAAGTGCACTCAGGTGACACAGCTCTCCGGCCACACAGGCAACCGGTTCTGTCTGGTTCCAGAACTCCTGGAGCTTCACAGCCAAACCTTCCTGCCGGTGACCTTTGCGTCTCGGGGACAGGTCTTTGATGGGCACCTGATCCAGGGCAGCCCCCGACCTCTGAGCTGCGTCTTATTCCTCAGATTTTGATGGTGCTTCTTCACAAGGCACTGGTTCTAAAGGCTAACCACGAAAAGGCCCATTAAGGGCACTTTGCAAAGCACAGACCTAGGCGCATAGGCAGTCTAGCCGTGGATGCCACTCCCAGTGCCAAGGTGGCCCTGGACACAGCTGAGTCTTGGATTAAGGCATTTAGCCCCTGTCACGTGGCCAGAAAGCTACAGCACAGGATTCCACGAATAATGTGCTTCCTTCTGTGGTTCAGTGTGTCCCCCCACCTCCATCAGCCACCCCGTCCCATCCCAATGTTTATAGAAACAAACACTGAGAGTCACTACAGACAGAACAGTGACACAGGGAGAGGAATTTTGAGGCCAAGAGTCAGTGGCCCTGAACTTTTCCCAGAAAGACAGCCCAGCATTCAGGGGCCCAGTGACCTCTTTCTTGGGGGTAGGAGGCATGGACAGAGACCCCTGTCGGGTGTCCAGCCATATCCCACCAGCCTTCAGGACTGTCGCCAGCATCTGGGGTGACCCTTCCTGTCGGCACCCGGAAAGGAGGCTCACGCTGCGCAGTCTGCTTGCCATTGGGACAGCGGAAGCCTTGCCGTGTCTGAAGTCTAAAGCCCTGTAACCCTGCCTTCACCCCCAGGAAGCGGGCCCATCCAGCTGTGGCAGTTTCTCCTCGAGTTACTCTCCGACAAGTCCTGCCAGTCATTCATCAGCTGGACCGGCGACGGATGGGAGTTCAAGCTCGCCGACCCCGATGAGGTATGGCCACCGCCCGGGAGATCCGTCTCAGGGCTCTCCACCCTATTTTCACCCCTTTGGGTTCACAGATTCGGTCCCTTGGGACAAACGGGAGCTCCCCTGACAGCCGAGGGACCCAAGTGCCGTCCTGACCCCATGGACAGGTGTGCCATGTCTCAGGTCTGTGCATGGGCATTGGCCAGAGTTCACCATCTTGCTCTGTCATTGAATAAAAGGGCAGAGGTCGTGAACTGAGGCTGTCTCCTGACTGTGTGAAGATGCCTCGGGGTGGTTGCTTGCTTCTGTTGGGGAGTGAACCTCGTGCCCCGACGGGTGCGCACTGGCTGGGCTTTTCAGTGCCCCTCAGCTGAGCTCGGCCGAGCTGCCCCAGCCCCACCAGGAGAAGAAAGCCAAGGGCAGGTCCAGTGCCTGCCCGTCCAGGACAGCACTAGGGAAGCCCTGGGTCCCTGACTGGTCCAGCGCAGTCTGTCCCCTCCCATCCCTTTGGGAGGCAGAAGCACTGAGGATGGCGTAATGTCACACAACTCAGAACGCCACTCAGCAGCTGGGACTAAGAACCCAGGAGGCGGAGGATACACAGCTCTTCCCTTGTCTCAGGACCCTCCATTCGGAACCCTTGGCTTCCGGGAGGTTTTGCTGAACGAGAGGCTTGGAGAGTCTTGTATCAGACAGTGCTGGGGGTGGGGGCGCCACACTCCCCCCTTCCCCCGTCCCTGTCCTCTGAGAACCAGCCAAGGGGCACAGTGCCCTGGCACACATCCTAAAAGAGATGGTACTTTTCGGGGACCTTTAGCGGGCAAGTTCCGCCCTTGAGCATGCGTCAGCCTCGTCATCAGGGGCAGTCATTCACGTGTCCCCAACTGCCGAACAGAATTGAACTCATCTCCATACGTGCCCTCTGCAGGTGGCCCGCCGGTGGGGAAAGAGGAAGAACAAACCCAAGATGAACTACGAGAAGCTGAGCCGGGGCCTGCGGTACTACTACGACAAGAACATCATCCACAAGACGTCGGGGAAGCGCTACGTGTACCGCTTCGTGTGCGACCTGCAGAATTTGCTGGGGTTCACCCCCGAGGAACTGCACGCCATCCTGGGCGTCCAGCCGGACACAGAGGACTGAGGCCCGGGGGACCGCCCGCGGGGTCATCCTGACCGACCGCCCCCCGGGCCCCTGCCAGGCCGATTGAACCCTCCAGGAAAGTCGCCAAGAAGCAGTGGCCTTACTTCGTCGGGAACCGCAGCTCTTCGCCCAAAGCGGCGCGGTGTGTCGCTTCTGCAGCCTGCGGGTGGGAAATGCTCTTTATAACGCCGTCGCCGAGACGTGACCCGGAGCGGGAGCGCTCCGAGCGGGCTGCGTGGCAGGACCGCTCAGGCTGTGGGACATTCTCCAAGGAGCGAGCACGTCGTGGACACACGCGTTTTTTTTTATTTTTATTTTCTTTGGCCTTTCGCAACCAGGAATCACCAAAGCAGAAGTGGCGTGTGTTTCAGAGAGCAGGAAGGAGCCCAGAGACAATCGTGCCATTTCAGAAGTTGGTTTGTATATACGATTGTAATCTTATCATTGTTTGCAAAATCCTCTAACAGTTCTATTTAACAGAAATTGTATATTGTAATTTAAAATAATTATGTTACTGTATGTGAAATAAGAATGCGATGTTTATTCCAGTTCTCAAGAGCACATGCGGCATTTTGCAGGCATTGGCTCCGCCACGGGCCGGCTGAGAGAATTCGTAAAATGTGCGTCGCTGACATTTACTGTGCCTGCAGGAATAAGGTCTAAGAGGGTTAATCCGTTGTTTTGCCTGGGTTATATCTGGCAAGGACTTTGTACATTTGGGAATTTTTATAAGAAACTTAATGTTATTATCTGGGGGCACATCTGGCCTCTGGTTTCTCCTTTAATTGTAATGTAAAAGCTATAAAACAGTATTTTTCTTGACAAATGGCATATGTTTTCCATTTCTATGCACGCCTTCCACTCGGTTGACGCACAGCCTTCGTTTCTCCATTCAGTTGTGTTTCCCCCCCCAACCGACCGCCCTGACCAGCCACCTCCGTCCCCGCCCAGCTGCCCCAAGTGACGCTGTGGGGTTAAAATTAGAAGACTATTTTTGGAAACGCACGACTCCTTTTCAGAGATCAGGAGGGATTTACGTAGCAGCTATTTTTACTGTAAAAGTAATTCACTGGAAAAAAAATGTAATTTGTAAGAAAACTTTATTTTTTATCTCAGCTCCACATAAAGTCAAACATACTGCACAGGGCGGAGGTCGGGGGGAGGGGAACCTTCATGAGCGCTCTCAGACATGCACGGAGCCCATTTATCCCCTCCAAGTCCTGGGCGCTCTGGGCGCCGCACTGCTCCTTTCCGCCCGGCAGCTACAGCAACATTGTTTCTGATTTTTCTTATATTTTGGACGCAGAACGCCCAGAGGGCCCAGGGAGTAAGCGTGGGGTGGGAGAGAATGCATCGAACTCGTTCACGTGAAAAAAACGTTCTGATCGCCACGGAGACTTGCAGCTGTTTCTAAGATGCACCTGCGTGAGCGTGTATTCCCGGCCTTGGTGAATGATGTGGCCCAGGGGGTTGGCAAGTTGGACAGGTTGGCCTAAACAATGAGGGACACCCAGACCCGTCCACATGCCGAGGCCACGTACTTGGCAGGAAAGGGGGGCTGAGAGAGCAGAGCTGCTTCAAGACTGACAAGACGGTTTCCAGCATCTCGAAACACAGGACGCTTCTCAGACAGGGCCTGTTTATCGCGCGAATTCTCTGTTCGTAGCATCGACAGATGTGACTGGGAACATGCTGCTGCCAAAACAAATCTTAGCCATCGGCTCATTTTGTATGGGGTCGAACCACACGAAACCAATGTTTAACTTTTTTTATTGACCAAGTTTGCAGTCTCATGCGGTCCACCCTAAGAGTGACGGGAACTGAAGTCACTTACAAACCTCTGGCATGGTAATGGACAGAACTTAAGTATAAAAATTTTGTAATTTGGCTGTTTCTTTCCCAAATAAAGTATTTTGTTTATATAAACTCCTCCTCGTAAGAGTCCTTCTTCGTCCCTACCCCAGCGCGGAGGGGTGGAGGGAGGTGCTGAGCCCGGCGTCACCGCCTGCTCTGCGTCTGTCGTTGAGTCAAGTCTCCTTTTAACTGACTTTACACACAGCCACCTAGTAAATCATGACCAAGCTGGAACCAGCTGTGAGCTCTTCCTCAAGAAATCCCCCCCTAAAAGTACTCCTGACAGTGGAAAGTTCTTTTAAGAAGCATTTGGAATAGGAAGATTCCGGTTCTGTCTGTGCTGGGAGGTGGGGCGGCGGGGGCGGGGGGGGAGGTGTTGGCGCGTGAGGGTTGGCAGACCTACAGAAGAGATTTGGGGATGTTTACATTTAAGGGCATAGGCTTTGAGGTTCAATGACTCTGGTCACTGAGGCCGTGACTCTGGACTCCTGCCATGGCTGAGATACCATAACCAGACGAGGGGTGGTGGTCCTAGGACACCTGCTCTCAAACTTTCTTGGAGCCCCTTTCCCCTCTTCAGAATGAATGAGGACGCCCCAGAACTCCGCTGGTACTCGCGTGTCTTCTCAAGTCTACTTCAGGGCCAAATTGGTAGTTTGAACTTGGTCACGACATGAGTATTTATGCCGTGAAATCAGCAAACGCTGTGATTGCAGGAGCCCCCCGCCCCACCCCGCACTCGCGATGGCTGGTGGGTAAACATTCAGAGCACCCCACTCACTGGTCAGCAGCGCTCACTGTGTTAGAAATTCACACACTCCAAAATGATTCATTTTTTAAATAACGTTTTTATGAAAAATAACTCTTCGTAAGGAGACGAGGGTGACGTTTGGCAGGTTTTCCAATCTTTCTGGCGTCTGGTTTCGTAGAAGGGGCCTGGGTTCCGATGCTGCTGCCTTTAGTCTGTTGTGATACGTTTTGAAGGCCTCACACAGATAGCAAGTTGGAAGAGGGAGGGGCATGGACTACCTTTCAGGTAACTGGCTGTTGCTTCACACTACCCCCAAACTGACAAATCGCTTGTAGGTTAATTGCAGCTGGAATATGAAATCATACCAATAAACTTTCCTGTGGTTACAATAAACCCCACGGGTCTGTCCTGCACTTCGAAGAGATTTTTACCCCGTGGGATTTTGTGACATTGTGCATGAGTCACATGGAAAATATTGCTTCAAAATGTTGGCACATTTCAACAGATAGTATCGAGCAACTACGTTAGTTTTACGGTTGCCGTCAGTTTCATCAGCAAAGCACCAGGTCGCTATCGCGGTCACAGTGGCAGACACAAATTTTCAAATTTCACATGTTTCTCGGAGGCTCGAATTTTATCAGTGAAAACACCAAGTTTTCTTTGAAGTGGCAGGCCCAGTTCATTTAGCACTTTTGAAGAAATACCTGTCCAATACCCAAGTCTGAATAAACATAATTTGCTAAGCTGCTCTTTCCATAAAAACAGTGTCCGTGAACAAAGTGGCTAGTTTAGCTTACAACTCAAGGTCTTTTTTGTAGATAGTATAAATATTTATTTTATATATTAGATTTAAAGTACTAAATATAAAAGCATTATGTCAAATTTATTTTCCAGCAACAGTCGACATGCAATAGTATATTACTCTCAGGTGTACAGCATAGCAGTTAGACACACGCTTACCGACTGGCCGCCCCAGTGAGCCTGGCACCACACATGGCCATTGTAACCTTATCGGCCCCAGTCTCTAGCAGCAGAAGGTCCTTATGGGCACTTTCCACTTTATCACTCAGAAGTGAAAAAGATGTTTATTCACTTAGCCAACAAAAAATTCATTTCCACCCTGCCTCGCAGGACATTTTCAGTGGTCCGGCATTCTCCCCGCAAGTCCGAGGCGGCGACGATCATGGATGGCCGACGCTATTCAGTGCCCACGCCCCGGTCGTCTTCCTGCCTTTGCTTCTTTCGCGCCCATCAGTGCAAATGCCAACACAGCAAAAGAGGCAAAAGTATTCCTCTTATTACGGAAATCGTTCTGAGCTTAAGGATCCCCCTGAAAAGCTGTCGGAGTGCCCAGTTGTCTGGGGACCTCACTGGAGAATGTTCCAGAAAGAGAGGGCTGGGGCCGGGGTACGGGGTGGGGGTGGGGAGAGCATTTTCCTTTTTCCTCTCTCTTCCTGCGTCTCTGCTTTCAGTCTTTTCACAACCAGTCAGGAAGAATTTTTTTTTTAATTTACAGCAAAATCATCATCCGATGTTCTCTGGGATAAACCTCATTCGTGAAGGGAAAACTGGACTTTCTCAAAGGCCTCTACCGCCCTTCACTCTGTCTTCATCCTTTTTTATCTTCACTCCAACCCAACATTTTTAAAAATTAGCATAAAATGTATCTTTTACCACATTTAAAAAAAAAAAGATTTTTCCTAATATATTCAGCACAGGATGAGGTACAAGTGGCCTGTCTTCCAGTTTTCCACACTGCGGGGAAGAAGCGAAATTAAATTGCCCTTAGCACCTCCCTCCCCGAGCCCGCCCTCCCTCCCCACGGACCCTGCCACGTGCCCTGGTTCTCCCTCCCGTAGGGCCTGAGGCCACCTGTGAATGGCGAAGGGTGGGCGCCCGCAACAGGCCTGATGGGCTGCTCGGTTGGATCCGTGAGGCGTAGAAAGTGGGGCCTGAGGAGGTGGAGAGCAGATGGGGGCTGGGTGAGGTAGTGGCCCGTTCCTCCTGCTTTGGGAACATGGGACAAGCCGATGGTAGGGCTTTTCTGTGCTTCAGAGCCAGATCTTAGGTTATCACTGTCGTGCACTGGGGTGCGACCTTGGGCACGGGACTTAACGACTTCATGCCTCAGCCTCCCCTCCATACAGTGGGGTCACTGGGTAGCAGTGGGTGGATGAGGCTTAGGTGTCGGACAGTGGGAAGTCGGTGGCCTGGGGGCTCCAGTGAAGTCGTGAGCCAAGCGTTCCAATGGGGGTCTGCTTCTGCCGGTCACAGCTCCTTTTTCAAAAGAAGAAACCCAGGTGCATGAAGCTGGTACTTAACACCATCAGGACTCAAACCCAGGTCCCCCGCTTCCTGACGTTGTTCTCCGGCCATGACAACCACACCGTGTTGGCTTTGTCCTTGCTTCCGCTGCCCGGGGACTCCCCTGTGCTTCTAGCTCCTCCTTTTACAGCCCTTGGTTTGAATCTTAAATTATCCACGAACCTCCTACCCGAGGAGCACATGGTCCTCCCATAGGCAGCCGCTGGCGGCGGCTCGTTCAGCCTGCGCAGAGGTGAGGATCCCACAATCTGGGCCAGATGGTAATCTGTCAAGAGCAAAGCAGGAGGGTGTGGCTCGTGTGGTGAAGGGGGGCCCCTCCTGGGTGACTCTTCTGTAACTTCTGGGCAGGGTTTGAGCAGGTGACGCTGCTTGGACCCGAACATCTGGGGAAGACCATTTTTGGTCATAGCTGGTATGAGGACACCTTCGCAACTGGAACTGACATGGCCTGTGTCCACGTGCTATGAGTAATGGCCCTTCCCAGTCTCCCAAAGTCATGTTCAGATGGCAAAACAGCCCAGGATTGCCAAATCAGTCCCCTGCCAGCCGCTTCTGTGTCTGTGGCTTCATACTCTGCACATATAGCAGGGCTCAGCACGCACATGTGTGCTTGGGTGGCATGGGGCCAGACGTGCTGATCCATGGGAGCCTGTGGCCTGGCCTGGCTGGAGAATGAGCGTGGGTGGGAGCGAGGGGGATGACAAGCAAAGAAAATCGGGTGTCGGCTGTGGGCCATCTTTATGTAAACCCGTGAGAAACACCTTTACCATGTGCTAGCCAACTCCTCCACCTCATTCATCAAAATGCAAATATGTAATTAATAAGAGTGACATATGGTACCATTTGCAGGGCTCACTTTCATCTGTCACCTCGCTGCGATCCTGGGAGCGCAGTTTCACTATGCTCTCTCACAGATGTGAGAGCTGGGGCTCGGCGAGACTTAAACCCTGTGTTGAAACTGGAGGGACTTACTAGGTCCTGTCAGTGGCCCTTGACCTGTCGTACATGAGGTGCAGACTCTGGTGTGGGGCAGCAAAGGGCTCAGTCACCTGGAGTTCAGAGCTGTCACCGCAGCAGGGGGCTGGGCAGCCTGTCGTGAGGGCTGCCCTCACCTTGTGCCATCGGTCCCAGGTAGTCATCAATAGCGTGACAGCTGCTCCCTCTTGCTGTCCCCTCCTGCGAGTGAATCCAGTCTCCCCTCAAGCCACCCCGGGTGGAGGCCAGTCCTCTGTGGTTACAGACCTTGTGCTCGAAGGCCCCTGAATAAGCGCCTGAGTGGGACGCTGTCGCTTCGGGACCGGGGCGACTTAGCGAAAGCGGCACACGAGAGCCAGCCCCCTCAACGTGCCCCCGTGACCGGTGAGGAGCCCGTCCCCGAAGCACCGGGGACTGACGGAGAACAACTTCAGGAGAACATACCGGATGAACTGAACGAAAACCCTCGTCAGCCCGGAAGCCCAGAGCTGCTCCGAGGTGGGATCGTGGGGTGGGAGCAGGACGCCCGAGAGCAGCAGGCGGAGAAGGAAGGGCTGGAGCCGTCGACGGCACCGCTGGAGCGGGTCCCGCAAGGCGGAGTCCGCCCGTCCCCGTCCCTGGCGGGAACCCCACTGCAAACCAGCCCCAGGCCTGAGGCCCTCAGAGGTCACTTGGCTCACGTGAAGCCTCAGGTCAAGCGACGGAGGGAAGGAGATGACGGGGACCCGTTCGTCCAAGGGTCAGAAGGTGATCCCCAGGGTGTCCCCCGGGATGCCAACCTCAATGCGTCCCTTCCACATGATGACAAGGAAAATCAGGGGATGGCCAGACAACTGTGGGAACAAAAGCAAATGACAGAAGAGCTGGCAGCAGAAATAGCGAACCTGCGCACTGAGAAAGCGTCTCTGCGGCGTGAAAACTCAAACCTGAGAGCTGAGATTCAGCAGCTGAAGCCTCGGCTTCAAGCTCAGCCCGAAACATGCGAAGACCAGCTATCGCAGCTCTACCAACGCGTGTTCGAGGCGGAAAGGTGCTGCTTAGAAATGGAGAAGAAATTCCTCAGCAACTGGAGAAACGTGAACTCCACCTATCAGATGCTGAACTCGTATAAGAAGATGACCCAGGACATGAACCAGGAACTACGAAGAAGCACTTCCTACTACGAGAAGGAGATTCGATACCATCGAGAAAGAGCTGAGGAAGCCCGGACGGCAGCCGAGCGCATGGAGAGGAGGCTCCAGGAGCTCCGCGGAGAACACGATCGCAGCGGGCAGACGCTGGCCAAGGCCAAGTCCACCTTCCAGCCTTTCCCAGGTGGGCCTTCTGCTCCCACCGCTCCACCCGCAGCCCACAGAGGCCCAGAAGTGCCAGGCCGTCCCCTGAGTCATCAGGTCCCCAGGAAGGAGCAGGGTCACGCAGTAAGAGCTCAAGAATCCAGGCGCACCTGCAGGTTTGACTTGGCTCCCACAGCGGCTGAGCCCCCACACACAGGACACGACGCCCACCTGTGTGTCTGACCCAGTGTTCCTGATCGACCTCTCGTTAGTGAGGCTGCTCTCACTAAAGTGCTGCCACCGTCGCTCTCAGTGGTGCACAGCTTTATAACCTTGCAGCGACATTACTAAATATGGGTTCATTAGCGTAATTGTCATGGGTACAAAATTCCCCATGAGACCATTTAGAATTTCTGTTTATTATACGTATTGTATTTTGATTTACATGACTACTCACTATGGCCTAAACCGTCATCCCAGTTTGACGTGGTTGTTTCAAAAAAGATCCTGATTGTTTACTATGGCTGTTGTCACAGATCTATAAAAGTAACTTAATATGTACCTGAAAAAATTTGGGTTGGTTTTAAAAACAATGCCAAAAAAAAAAACAACGCAAAGGATAAACAAGACAACACCCCATTCAAACTACATAATATTTTTATTACTTTAGTCCTAAATGTATAGTTTAGCCTTAATCATAGGATAGTTTAGCCCTAACCTTATAGATTAGAAACCTTTAAATTTCTTTCCTGCTTGATCGCTTTTTCTTATTCTCTATTTAAGATACTCTTCATCATCTAACATTTCTAAATTTTATGCAGTCAAACTAGACAGGTCTCTCTGGATGGCCTCACACACACAAGCACTCGCTCTCGTTCTTCCACACACACGCACAAATACGTACACACAATGAAAGTAGAAGATCCCCTTAGTTGTTTTCAATCTGAATAAAATTTAAAAATACTGTTGTCGGCATAAATAAGTATTTCCAATAAATAAGTTTACAGAAAGACAACGTGCTGCGCTTGTCGTCTGTGCACAGAGAAACGACCCCAGAACCACACACACACACAGGAGCCGAGCTGCCCCGGGTATCTGACAAGATCCCAGTAGAAATGGCTCATGAACATGCCAGAGAAGACACTGGGAGGAAGGCCACACATGCCCCCCACGCCCCGCGTGACAGAGCTAAGGGAGGGACCTGGGTGGCATCCAGGTATCAGCAAGAAGGAAACTGTCCCCAACCCTGGGCCTGGGGAGTACAGGCCAGGGCCAGCCTCGGGCACAGGACAGACCCAAAAAGGGCCTGAAAGCCCTTGGACAGTGGCCGCCAGACTCAGTGTGATCCGAAGTGTGCGTGGGCTCCCTTGCCTCGTTCACACCCATTTATTCAGCAGCCACCTCCGGAGCTTCTCCACTGACCCCAGGACTCTCCCGGGTGATCGGGACACAGGGATGCAGAGCACCGCCCAGGGGGCCCCGGGACCCAGAGCTTACGTTCTAGTCTCCTCTGGAGGGACTGCAGAGGGGGTTACCTCTAGGGACACCAGGAGTCCCATGTGTGAAGACACGGGGACCCTCTGGCTGGGCAGGATGGAGCGACGAGTATGGGGTTCCCCCGGGGTCCCTCCCACGGCAGTCTGAGGAGGCCCACGGAGTGCAGGCGCTGAAGCTGGAAACGAGAAACCCGAATGCTGAGTGATCCGGACAAAGAGAACTAAGACACGGGAGGAAGGGGTCGGAAGGCCACGTGTAGGTCATGGGGCTTCAAGCGCTCACAGCGCCGAGCCACAGCTTCACCTGAGCTCTCTGGGCCGAGCAGGAAGGGAAAGCAGACCAGAAAAGAAGCTTTCCTCCTGGAAGAAGCAGAGACGAGCTCAGGGCTGGGCTGCCAGGGAGCTTCCCGCGAGCGTCCACACGGGACCCTGAGCGGTGTCATGGGCATGTCCTTCAGCTCCGCCTTCTAGGCTGATCAGAGTCATAAAGCATCTTAATATCAGGTCACATCCACGCTGCAATTACAGGTTTAAAGGTCGCCTCTGCAGAGCCTCCTGACCCGGGTCCCCGCTGAAGCTGCATCTCAGCATCAACCCCGAGCAGTGCCCGAG
Source organism: Mormoops blainvillei (assembly GCA_004026545.1). Lineage (NCBI taxonomy): Eukaryota > Metazoa > Chordata > Mammalia > Chiroptera > Mormoopidae > Mormoops > Mormoops blainvillei. Next base: position 52,720 of record PVJD01007285.1, on the reverse strand, counting down.
TGAAGATCCCATGCCCGACCCTCCCCACCACTCCGCTTGGCGGTCCAGTTACTGTCAGCCACCATGTAAGTCTGGGAGAGTCACCCAGGAAAGGCCCTCTGCCCAGCCCCTGGTCTGGGGGATACTTTGCCTTCCCTCCTGACCTTGCAGCCATGGCATTCTCTTCACACATGCTCTCACATGCATGTGCATGCCCTCACACACACACATGCACATGCACACACCGATTAGCCAGCGCGGAAGCCAGAGGATGGTCACACACCAGGTCAAGGCACTTGTGCCCAATCCAGCAGCCAGTTATTAAGAACAGGAACTGAGGAGGTAATTTTGACAAATGCTCTGCCTGGAAGACACATGGCCTTGTGTTCAGGGCCATGCAGAGTTTATCAAAGGATGTTTGGAAAGGGGACCTGTTATTTATCTTCTCTAATCTTTGCCAGCAAGGATGCCGGGAAGAGGCCGCTAGGGACAGAAGGGGTTGGGTTTGTTTTGTAAGGACATGCTGCCAGTGAAGTGTGAAACCCAAGTCGTGGCTTCAAGCCCAGGGACAGAAGGGAAGACCAGGGCAGGGACTCTGGGCTCCCTCCAGGTTTCCGAATCACCATGCGTGGCCTGAGAACGTACATAGATTGAGCCGAAGTGAGAGGGCTCTGCGCACTGACACCACCAAGTCAATTCCTTGGTCCTGGAGCCAACAGATGACAGGGGAAGGAAGTGCGGGCTTGCCGAGGGGCGGTCTTGGGAGCGCTCCGGGACACCGCACCGTCCCTGTGCAGCAGGCCCTGCTGCTGGGGCCGCGGGGGTCCTCTGCTCCCGGGGGGCCTCAATGGGTTCAGAGTGGAGACTGGGTAGAGAATCAGGAACTGTTCCCCATGTCAGCACAAGGGACTGAGACGAAACACTCAACGAAGCTCTCTCCGTGAAGCCCAAGTGAGCAGTGGCTCATGGTGACAGGTGACGTCGGGCCCATATCATTTGTGTTTCCATGGGTTGGGCGCGTGCCAAGGCCAGGCTCTGCCCGCGTCCACGCTAGAGTCGACCACCCTCCCGCCGATTCTCCGAGGTATGTGTGAGGACCCCGTCTCCAACTGAGAAGCCCAAGGTCAGATTCCCGCAGCCCGTGAGGCCAGAGAAGGATTTTCTCCCACGTCTTTGGAGGGCTTTGGTCTCCGCCCTTTCCTTCCTCCCCTTGGCCCACATCTGGTTTGTCTCTATCTGCTCCCCTGCCGCTCTCATTCTTTCCCCTTCCTGCCCCTCTCTCCCCCTTTGCTTTCCCCAATTTTCCCCTCCTTTCTCTTCTTCGCCTCCTTTTGCCACCTAAACCCAGATTACCTGCCCAATGCCCACCACCCCACCCCGCCCCAATCCCATACAGCAGGGCCACTTGGCAGGCACTGAGCACTTGGAGACAGCTGGACATCCTTACTGACCCATGCTGGCAAACATGCCCTAAATTCCACGACAGAGGGCTGTGCTTGGTGTTTTCAGGAAAAAATCGAAGTGAGCTGAACACGGGACTCGTCTCTCTCCAGCGGGTTTCCCCTTCTGTGTAGCGCGCGTTCAATCAGTTATTTCCAGGACACCCTGCAAATGCGCCATTCAGCTTTGGGGGCAGGGGGCCAGCTGGGAGGATGGTGGGGGGAGGGTGATAGTGAGGAAGGGAGGGGGAAGAGGGGCGGAGAGGAAAGGCAGCCTCCCCAGGATAAATGAATCCAGACGCTCCAGGCATCTCTGCCATCTTCCAGGTAAGAAGAGCCTTCTTCAGAGAGAAATTGCTCCCTGGTTTCCGGGTCCATTTTGGACTTAAGTCCTCTTTGAGGATTGATTTATTTATTCACTGCCAGTTGTTATGACCTTTACCTGTGAGCTGGGCTTCTCCAGTTAAAAGAGTAAAAGAAGAAACCGTCTGGCCGTGGCTGGTGTGGCTCAGCGGATTGCGTGCCGGCCTGTCAACCGAAAGGTCACCAGTTTGATTCCCAGTCAGGACACAGGCCTGGGTTGCAGGCCAGGTCCCCAGTTGCGGGCGTGCCAGAGGCAACTGATCGATGTATCACTGACACATCGATGTTTCTCTCCCTCTCTTCCTCCCTCCCTTCCACTATCTCTAAAAAATAAATAAATAAAATGTTAAAAGAGAAAAAAGAAGAAACCCTCTGGATGTCTCGAGTGCCCTGTCACCAACACGGATGGAGGTCTCTCGGGGAAAATGCCACCAGTCTCATGGCCAGAAACTTAGCATGTCACCACCAAACCTAAAATCGGTTCTCAAAATGTATGTCACAGAGCCATTAAGTGACCGCAGATGCTAAAGCCTGGGAAAGACCCTTGCAGGGAGTGCGCTTGGAAAACCAAGTGGTCCCTGAGCATGGCCCAAGGCAGATGCCCCGTTCTGGTCTGTCACCTCCCTCCCCAGGGTGCCTTCTAGGGCACCTGATCGGTTCGCACCCTTCTCTGAACCTCCTTGGGGGAGGTGGCGGTCGCGGGCGCAGGGCTGGCACGGGCCCTCTCGCTGGACCAGAGCACAGGTTTCGGCTCAGAGCCCAGGCTCCCGGCCAGGCTCTCCTGGATTTGAATTCCAGCGCTGCCACTTCCTGGCTTTGTGTCCTCAGGGAATGTACCCACTGTGTGAGCCTCAACCTTTTCCTCTGTCGAGTGGGGGATTATTAATACTACCTCACAGTGTGGTGGTGGGGGTTCCCTGGAAAACACATGCACAGCTTGCAGCACCCAGCCGGCTATGGGAAGGGCGGGGGCCTCTCGGCAGGCTTGGAAAGCCTGCGGGCCCCTTCTCAGAATCTTGGTTTTAACGCACAAAATAAAATTTGAAAGGAAACCGAATACACTACAAGGCCTATAGATCCACAGCGGTGGAAAGTAACACGCGCTCTTCTGTGTCCCACTGTCAGGTCCATGGTAGGTCTAATAACTATCGCAATTTCCACGTAGCGACGAGCAGCAGGGGCGTTTTGAGGCTCCGCCCCAACAGCCCTGCGACAGGAATGCCTGCGGCTTGGACTGCCGGTGCACCCTGGGTGCTGCGGGAGCCGCTCCCATCTGCCGCCACCATTCGCTAATGGAAGACGAGGCTACACTTAGCTGGACGCGAGTGAAAATCGAAGTGCAGTTTTTTCCGATCTGAGTTCGTTCGTGGACTCTGAGGAGTCACTTCTCTGGGTTCTGCGGCGACCGCCAAGCCTGGGGCAGCAGGGGTCCAGATGGGAAGGAACTCGCCCCTTGCTGTGAGCTGGGAACCACCGGCGGAGGGCAGAGGGCAGCCTGCTTCTCGCTGGTTTCCTTCCCTCCTTGAGGTTCTAAGACGCAACAAGCGCAAAGTCACAGCGTCTCAGAGGTGGGGCGGGCCCTCCAGAGTACTCTTGTCATTCCCTGAATACGAAGTTCAGAGATACTCTAGTCCCCCAGGGGAAGCCTGTGGGTGGAACACTTTGAAATGTCAAATCTGCTGTTGCTGGGTACAGAGGGACTGGCAAGCCCTTCATTGTCATTATTTAGGGAACACTTTCGAGCTTTCAGAGTTGAGAGATTGTCAGTGTGGAGGGGTTTTTAGAGGCTCCCCCCACGCTCCCCCCCACCACCCGCTATTAATTTATTCCTCCTCCAGCTCACCAGGTGCCCCAAGTAGCACATCCCAGCTGGGAGGCTGGTCTCCACACCCAGTAGCGAAAGCTGGGGTGGGGCGCGCCCCACGTCTCTGCCCCCTTCTCATGCCTTCTGGGGATTGCCCTTTCCACCTAGGAGTGACCTCCCGCCTCTCAGCACAGGCGTGGGCATGAGGCTTCCCCTAGGCCCAGCCCCTTTGGCAGGTGAACACAGATGCTAAGAAAGAGGGGTCTTGTCTCCTTCTGAAATCGTAAGCACCAAGAACCCTGTAATCCTGGGGCACCCATGGCCATCCGGCCGCTTTCAAAGGTGTCCTGTTTGAGAACTAAGCTGTCACGGAGAAAGCAATAGAGCCAAAAGACACGGAGAAACAGAATCCTGATAGCTGGACCCTGGATCCAGCTGTTCCTGAAGCTTCCCGCTTGGCCTCCTACGTGACCTACGCCTATGAGTCCCCTTTGGGGCTTAAGCCGGTTTTAACTGAGTTTCTGCCACTTGCATGTGGAAGAATCTTATTGGTTACATTTTATACCACTTCTGCCAATGAGCAAGCTCTGTGCTAAGTAGAATGCTCTGTCCAGAATCACAGGGGCCATCAGAACAGCCAAAGTGAAGCAGCTCACGGGTGCAGTTGGCCACACCTGTGCTCAAACCTTCCAGTTACAAGAAGAGAGGCAAGTGTCCCTGTTTGCACGCCTACAGGGCTCCTCCCTCTGGAGTCCCCTGGTTTTCCTCGTGGTACACACTCATTGTGAGACCTGGGGACATGGAATTCCCTCGGCCTCTTCCAAACCTCCCAGCGGACCCAGCAGAGACCACAAGGTGAGGGTTCAGCCCTGACCCTGACCTGCCAGGCCCACGCGGGCTTCTCTTGGGAACAGGATTGGGGCTGGGTTCTCTGAGCCCCTGCGTGTGCAGGGGGACCTCCCTCCAGGGTAACCTTCTGGGCAGCAGCTGCCAACTCCCTGAGGGAGGAGAAGACCACTGGAGACAAGACTCAGACTTTCCTGTCCCTAACGGTGACACGATGCACTGTCTGGACTCCTGGCTGAGGGTTATTCCTGAACTTTCCAAACCCAGCCCTGCGGCCAGATCTCTCCTGGGCTTCCTGAGGCAGAGGCTGGGGTGCAGCTGCCCTAACAAGGCCCACGCTTGCCCAGCCATCCCCCTCCCTTGCTCACCGGGCCGCTGCGCACCCAGGAGGGAAGAGGCAGAAGCTGGTCCCGATTGGAACCCCATCCTCAGACCCCACAGAAGTTATTTTAATGACGCCAGAAGGACAGGTTCCTCATTCAACAGATCCACGGAGCTCCGTGTCCCCTGAAGCACCTTTCCTTGCCCGTTTCTCCCACCCCGGCCCCTGACCACCAACCCCGCCAACTAGGCACTGGTGCAATTTTATCATCAGCCTCAATGACGGCCAATGCGAGACTGGCTTTAAATTTGAATAGTCTCTCCTGTTCCCACTGCTGATGAAATTTCAAGTCTGAATCATAAGGTTGGGATGAATGAAACCCGATAGACTAGAATAATCATAAGATTGATGTGAACAGCAATGTGTCCCCATGCCTGCTGAATATCTCATTTCAGGCATCAGACAGACTCTTTAAGCTGAAATCTCATCTCTGCCCACTCCTGGACTCTTTGAATGGGATGAGAAAATTAGGGAGCTATTACCTCATCTATGAAGTTTTATAAAAGATAGGCTGAAGATAAAAAATACACTTTTTTTTCTCTTGGGCAAAGTTAGTGCCAGGTTATATCGACTAACTTTCGGAGAGAGACAGACAGGCACAGGGAAGAGGGTTTGTGAAAAATGTGTGCGTGTCCGATATCCACTTCCCTTTCAGGGAAAGAGAGGTAACTAGACAGACAACACAGGAAAGTTAAACTCCTTCTCTTAGATATTTATGTTAAAAGTGACCTTCTGGGAATGTCCGGGGATGGATACAAATTCACCATGAACTTGACCAGTGGCAGCTCACAGTTTGCATCCAGGTGTGATACTGCAAATGCCAGGTAGAAAAAATTCCCTTGCGTTTGCTGGGAGGAAGGCACGCTTTTGCCACAGGCCAGGTAGGAAGGAAAACTGGGGAAATGTACACCCCCACTCCTACAGCCTCAATCGTAATCCCAAAAAGGTGTGTTCCACGGAGGCTCGGAGATTCTGTCGCACAGGCTCTACTTCCATGTGCTCCCCTGCTCTCGGCGGCGAGTGCAGAAGTGGCTTTAAGTCAAACCCACCTGGGCAAGGTGTTCCTACCACAAGGCCCCGAAAGGAGGAGACGCTGTTGTCGCAGGAAACCTCACCCCCGACACATGGAGAGCTGTCCACTACCACCTTCGCAGCGCCATACAGCTGCCCAGAGCCCGGTGTCCCCGTGCACCTCCCGCTGAACCAGGACAGGTGAAAAACGGTCCCGATGGTTAAAATGGACACATTTTCCAAAAACCGAGCATGGACGGTGAACATAGATGCCACCAAACTTTTTTTCGCTTGAAGAAACACTTCCAGTTTTTCAGACTACAGAGGGTCAAACTTAGGTTAAGTGTCAGCGGACCATGTGATTGAGGGCAAATTGCCCAATTTCTTCGCTGCTTAACTAGTGAAGTGATCATGGCCTTTGCATTACAAAACTGGTTTTTTTTCATGTATGAGCTCCTGAGGGGGGCCTGATGGCATGCCGGAAGTGGTGGGGGTTACTGTCTAAGGCGTCTCACTTGAGCAAACATTGTTATCTCATTTTGCAGCAGGAAACTGCAGCGTAGAATAGTTAAATGACTTGCCCAAGATCAGAGATGCAATGATGAAGCAGCTGAAAATGCTTTATTCCAAAGCCCAGTCTTCTCCCCTGGGCCATATGCAGATCTTCTCTTAGGAAGTTCGGGCTGGATGGGCTGTTATTGGAAATCTGGTCAAGTTCCCAACCACGAAGGGCGAGAGACCCCAAGGTCTAGACATGGATCAGAGGACTCATCGCGTGCCTCTCCAACAGGCAGCTGCAAAGCTGGGATGAAAATCCAGATTTTCTAAGTCCAACATCTTCCTCGTATCCTTCTTCCTTATTTAAATAATTTTGATTTTACCAAATCAACTGTAACGTAAGCTGCATAAACACCGCAATTTATTTTGTCTATTTTTACCACTAGACCCAGCGTCAAATAACAGCGTCGAGCGAGTGAGATGCCCCATTTGTTCCTCAAGCGCGTCACAAGGAGGCCGGGGCTAAGTGGGTCAGTTACATCTTGCCAAGACATTCTGATGCCCTTCCTGCCTCTCACTCCGTCTCGGGTCTCCACTCAGCCAGGACCCAAGGCCAAAATGAAACTCGCATTATCGGCCCCTCTTCCTGGTACTTTATTAAAATCAGTACACGTACAACCCTTGGTCTCCGTCACAGATACTCTAATCACAGAGGGAGACCCCAATATGGGCGATTCTACTTCTCCCACCCTGCGTGGCTTCCGAGGCCTCTGCCTTCCAGTTTTACCCAATGCCATAGACACAGCTCCCGAGGAACGCGGGGAAGCTGTTCTCTAGATAAACCCCTAGATGGGGGATTTATCAACCCGTGTATTATTTATTCGTATGCAATTAGCAACATCTCTTCTGGGAAAAAAAAGGACGCTTTGTATCTTTTCCCTTGCAGCAATGCTGCTTCTTTATATACGCTCAAGCCTGGCAGGGAGCTTGGGTCCATGTTTGCGTAAACAACGCTGTTATGAGTAATTAGTATTCAATTGGGTCAAAGGTTTCATGTCTTTGTGAGTCAAGGCCTCCTTTTTCCAACCTCTGGGAAGAACTAAGTAGGTCAGGCCTGTGTTTACGAAGCCAGGCCAGTGCCCACGAAGGCCCTGGGCATTTTACAAGCCGTTGTTAGGAGCTGGGCCCCTCGATCGTTTCTGTTGCCCCTCCCACGTGTGCGAGGAGCAAGACTGGCCCCAGTGATCCGGGTCCTCCCTCTCTGATTTCACCTTGTCGGAACATCCAGTCCACCAGCATCACCTAGAAGCTCCATCCTGACACAGAGGACAGGTCACGACCCTGCCCTCTGGGGAAAAAGGGCAGGACTCTGGTCTTTTCATCATCGACCTGTCTCAAATGACAAGCTGGGAGCAACAGCCTCTCTACTGGCAGGAGTTTGGGCCTGATTTACTTCACTGACTTCGTATCATGAAAATGTTCAAATACGCAGAAAAGGGGAAGAATGTGATGAATGTCTGTATACCCAGCACTCAGATTTCACCAACGGTTAAATCTTTGCTGAACCATTTGAAACTTGAGTTGCACCAAAAATGTCTGCATGTATCTCCTAAGAGTAAGGACATTCTCTTATACAACCGAAGTAACACTAAAAAAAAGAATTTATTTCACCTAAGTTACCAAAGTAATTGGAGTAACACTGCTCATAGCGTCTCCTTGTTATCCTTGTAGAGTCCCCTGGATCTGTAGTGTTGTGGTAATTTGTATCTTCTGTTTTTCTGAATAAGTCTAGTTAGAGATTTCTCAATTTCATTGCATTTTGTTTTTCAAAGGACAAGCTATGGGTTTCATTCGTGTTATTTTTTGTTTGACTTTTTATTTCACTAATTTCCACTTTTATGTTTTATTACTTTCTTCTCTTTTTTTTTTTTTTTTTGTTGCCTTACTTTGCTTTATTTTTTTCTAGCATTTTCAGCTGGAAGTGTGGACCATTTTCTGGAAGTTATTCCCCACAAATGTTGCCCTGTCGTGCTTTTATTCTTATGTAACTCAAAGTCTTCTTAATCCCCCTCGTGGTTGCTTGTTTGACCAGCGTGTTACTTAGAAGTATGTTGTTTCATTTTTAAATATTTGGAGACTTTTCAGATAGCCTTCTGTTGTTTTCTTATTAAATTCTGATTTTGAGCAAAGCATAAACTTTGTATGATTCCGGTCTTTTTAAAGCTGTCAAGGCTTATTCTGTGACCCAGCCCATGGCTGGTCTTGGCCTGTGAGCCACCTACCCTCGAAAAGCGTGGCTATTCTGCTGGTGTTAGGTAGATTTTTGGGTCAGTTAGGTCAAGTCGATGAATAGTGCTATCCTGCTGAATTTCTGTTTACTTGTTTTATAAATTATTAACACATAAGTGCTAAAATTTTCAACTACAATAGTTAATTTGCCCGGTCTTTCAGGCCTGTCAGGTTTTGCTTCATTTAGTGTGTGCGTGTACACATTCAGGGCTGTTATATTTTTGGTGAATTGGCCTCTGTCACCATAAAATGTGCTTCCTTATTTCTGTTAATAATTCTTTTTTTGAAATCTATTTTTTCTCATGTTAATAAAGCCACTCTGCATTTTGCTTACAGTTTGCACGGTGTACCTATTTCCATCTTTTAACTTTTACATGTTTGTCATCACATTGAAAGTAGGGGTTTTTTGTAGCTCGTACATACTTTTGTCTGTCTTTTTTATCTTAGAAGCTCTGCCTTTTAATTGGCGTATAGACTATTACGTGTGTTTTAACTTACCACCTTGCTATGTTTTTCTATTTGTCCCATCCCCCCCCCCATTTGTTTTTTCCACCTTGCGTACTTTCTGTTGGAAATGTCCGTGTACATCTTTTCACTGCTCTGTTTATCTACACTACTGGCCGATAACCTGGGCTTCCTGTTTTATCATTTTGAAAGTAATTAAGATTTATAACACTCAACGTAACTTATCAAAGTCCATACAGAAATAACATTGAGCCACTCCATGTATAAGGCGCAACTCTCAGAACATTACACTTCTCTTTTCCTTCTGTTGTTGGCGTTCTTTTGCTATTGTCACATTTTATTTCTCATATACTATGAAACCCATAATACGTGTTTACATTTTGCTTTCGTGTTCGATGAGCTTTTAAAGGAATTTTAATGAGCAACAAATTTATACTGACCACATCGTCGCCGACCTTCGGCTCTCTCCAGGGCGTTGTACACACCCAAGCTTTCATGTGGTCGCAGTCTCCACGTCCCTGTGGTTTAAAGGACTTGGTGTCTATTCCCTGTGAGGCAGATCACCTGGAAGTGAATTCTCACAGCCCGTGTGTGTCTGAAAAGATTTTACTTTACTTCCATTTTTCAAAGGATTCGTTTTCCCAATATAGAATTATAGGTTGACAAGATCTATTCTTTCTCTCTCTCTCTATCATCAACCTATCTATCTCCCTTGAATATTTCCTTCCTCCTGGCCCGCATGGTTTCTGACAAGAGGTTCACGGTCATGCTTGCCTTTGTTCGTTTGTACATGTGTTTATTTTCTATCTCCGCTCTGAAGAATTTTAAAATACTACCAACTGTGAATGAGCGTTCCAATTTCCCCACATCCTTGCCAAAGCTTGTCATTTTCTGCCTTTTTTAAAAAAATAAGTTTTCGCCTTTCTTGTGGGTGTGAAATGTGTTAAACTGTAGTCTTGATTTGCATTTCTTGAATGACTGATGACACCGAGCATCTTTTTGTATCGTAGTGACCACATGTGACTGAGATTCTCACAAGCAGCTGCCCCCAGGAGACTAAGAAGGATGTTAGCAATGTGAGGAGGTGGCCAAGCTGAGGGAGCTCACAAGGCAACAGACGCATTCTCCAAGCTGTGAGGCCAGACTTTCTGAAGTCTGGTTCCTAGGAACTCGGCTCTGAGCGGTAAGCGGTGACCACAGTGGGGCTGCCACTGGAAGAGTTCGTGCACTTCTGGGCAATTCCCTTGGTTGCCATCGTTTCGAATCTCATGCCCTGGGTCTCAGCGGGATTCTCTAAGCTTAATAATCCTTTCATGAAAAAGAAGGATAAGTCACTTTGTTTTTAAACTAACCAGAGTGCCTTCTATTATCTGTCACTATGAGCCTTGACCAATACAACCAGCAGCTCATCAACAATGAAAGGAGAGTTAATATGTTTTTCTGAAGCCGTCCTCAAGTCTACATAAGTATTTGTTCTTGGAAGAATACTTCATTTCTAAAAGGAAAAAATTTAATATGGTGCCAACTGGAATTAAGAATTCAAAAATGCTGAAAGAAATCTATTTTCTTTTCAATCCTGAAGGCTTAGAGCAGGAGGAAGAAGAGACTTCGGAAAATGATCTACTACAGAAACCAGAAATAAGTTATCTTGGGAATAGTTTGCCACCCTTGGTGGAATACAGGGGGCAGTAACTCCATGAAACAAGGTCAGAAAGCCAAACTCTAGACACAGGCCATGGGGAAAGAGAAGGGAGGATGAGTGCTAAGAACAGAATGACAGTAAGTAGAAATCTGTGTAGGGGGGGGGCACATTTCACCAACTCCACAGAAGTCTCTTTCCCAGCGAGTGGAGGCTGATAATAATATAACGTATGAGACTTTGAGGAGGGGCTAAAATGTGTGGACTGTAGCCAGCGGCTCCGCCCGTGGGTCTGCTGTGGTGAACACTGGCCAGGGAAGCTCTGTACCTGTGTGTCACCAGCTGCCATGAGCCACCATGGGACATCATGCCCCATCTACTTCTACAGAGACCCAGGAGAGATTGAAAGGGAGGAGAGAGCAGGCCGACACTGAAAAAGCTGCGACCAAGGAAAAATTTCAGGCTGGACGGACTGTTCCAAAGTTTTTACTACTCTACCCGAGATTAACCAGCTGGTCTGAAGGCACGTGGGTACCCACTGTCCCTGCTGAAGACTAGAGAACTCCGTCTGTCCCCAAAGATGGGACTGCAGCCTCCCCTGCTCAGGCCACTGAGTGACCTCTGAGTGGTCTTAGCTGCTCTCCTGCAGGCAATGGAAATACAATAAAATTGATGGGAAATAAACATCAGTTTCTTAAAAAGAAAAAAAAAGACCCAAGACTATAAAATGGGAAGGTGAACAGGGTAGGTGAGATAAGGGAGGGTTCGAAGGAAATTAAAATTGGAGGAACAGAAACAAGTTTTGGGGGATGCAAAGAGTACAGTGTTAGGTTTGATGTAATGACATACTTGACTCTTTAAAAAATATGACAGCCCTGGCTGGTGTGGCTCAGTGGATTGAGTGCTGGCCAGTGAACCAGAAGTTGTCAGTTTGATTCCCAGTCATGGCACGTGCCTGGGTTGCAGGCCAGGTGCCCAGTCAGGGGCATGTGAGAGGCAACTGTTTCTCTCTCACATGACAATGTTCCTCTTCCCCCTCATCCCTCCCTTCCCCTCTCTCTGAAATTAAATAAATAAAATCTAAATGTGTGTGTGTGTGTGTGTGTGTGTGTGTATAAAACTCTAGGAAAATAAAAATATAATGAACAAAGTAGGAGAAAATGAACAAATATTGAAATGAGAAAGGGATAAAATAACTAAACTTCTGGCAAATATAATCAAGAAAAAATAAGCAAATAAGAATTTAGAAATGAGAAAGTTCAAGAAAAAAAATGGTTCAAGGGCGAAATGCAATCAAAGACACACGGAAGACATATTGAATGATTGTAATGTGTGAGCACAATCAAACTACGAACACGCAGATGACAACTGGGGTGATGTGAACACCAATGGACATCGGAGGACAATAAGGAATTGCTCGTGTTTTAGGTAGGTAGTGACTTTTTATTATTTTCAGAGTCCTGTCTTGTAGATATATATACTGAAATATTTGCAGATGAAGTGATGCTGATGGGATTTGTTCGGCATCCTGTTACTGTGGGAGAGCAGAGGGAGGCAGTGAGGGAACACGTGGGTGACGGTGTCGACAGAAAAAGTTGTCCATCAGGTGATGAGCATCGAAGCCAGAGGGTGAGAACAGGAGCCCATTGTTCTAGTCTCTTGAACCTTGTATAAAAAAAGGTTTTAAGAATTAAACTGAGGTGATGACAAACATGATGAGAAATTATGACATTCTATTCCATTCAATAGCAAATCTTTATTTAAAGAATGGGGGGTAATTTTCTGGGCATATTATCAAAATTGACATAAAAAGAAATTTTAAATGTCAATAGATGACTAACCGTAAAAGAAATGTAAAATACAATGAACTTATCTCAAAAGTTTCTATCAAACTTTTAACAATTAGATTATATCTAAACTATGCCAAAGCATAAAAAAGATGGAAAGTTACACAATCTATTTCATGAAGCTACATTAACCCTGATTCCAACCCCTAACAATGATAATACAAAAGAAAGAAAATAGTAAACCATTCTGACTTAGGTGTCATTTTAAATCGTAAAGAAAGTAGCTGCAAAATAAATAGTATCTTAAAAGAATTTCCTATCCACTATCCAGGAAAGCTTATCTTACCTTGGGATGGAAAAGGGTTCAATAATAGGAAATCTGACATTTTAATACTTTATGTTCTTAGCCCTCACTTTTAATAGTGGTATAAAGGGCATTACATACACATAAAACATAGCCTGAAATTTTAAGAAAAGCATTAGAAAAATTAGAACTAAAGGATAATTATTTCACATGATAAGTATATGAACAAATGGCCGTCCTACTTAACAGCAACACACCGAGGCTGTTCCCCTTAAAATCAGAAGCAGGGCCGGCACGTCTGCTTCGAGTGTCACTGGCTCCCATTGCTGGAGACGACATGACTCATGCAATAAGACCTGAAAGAGAAATGTGAACGATAACCATTGGAAGGGAGGAAACAAAAAAATTTTTATATACCAACAACATGGTTAGACAACCTAAATGCTTAAGGGAATCAGCTCTTGAAACACTTAGAATTTAAAAGAAAGCTTAGTAACATGGCCAGATTAAAAACAAAAAACAAACTATAAATGTATATACCAACAGGAAGCAGACAGAAACTATATGCTCATGGGGAGAAAAGATTCAATTTTTATTAGCAAGATGAAGTGAAGAACAACGCTTGACTGACATATGACACAAACATGAGCACATAATGAAATGTTATACAGCCATTAAAAATCCATAATGACGTGTGGAAATCATCCTGCAAAAAAAACACGGAATAAACAAAAAGCAGACTTCGTCCAGTATATTCACGACTCTTTTTTATAGAATAGAAATTATATATTAGTCCCCCCAAAGTAAAAATTGCAAGTAAACCTAAGAGATTTTAATAATAATTATTTTTGTGAGATGGATTATCAGATGATTTACATTTCCTCTATACTTTTATGCTCTATTACCTACAACAAACAAATGTTGCTTTTGAGGTCAGAAAAAAATTAATTTCTGGAGCTGACTTGAATTTAAAACCAATCAACCGAAAAATAATACATTTGTTGGCTACTTATAATTTTCAAGATTCAAGATTACGGTTCTCTGAATCACCCCTAGGATGAGTGCGTCTCTAAAACACGGGGTAATTCCCAGGAGCATAGAATCTGGAACAAGGTTCAAATGGGAGAGCGTGGAAATATTTCTCTGGCTTTCCCAAGATGGCCAGTCTGCCTAGAAATGAAGATTTTGAGATGACATCATTGCAGGTGTTCCTTCAAAGTAGAACACAAACTTAGAGTGTTTTGGCTGACAAAACTGGAAGGGAGACAAGATTTTCAAAGCCTCTGATATATTCTCTTTGTCTCTGCTCACCGTCTTTATCTTCAAATAGAAGCATTTATATCTCTTCTTTTGGCCCCTCAAGCTTTGGTTCTTGGTTAAGAAGTGCCTCATAAACATCAGAAGAGGAGAAAAACATAAGAGGATAGTACATAATGTTCTATTTTTTTAAGACCATAAATATTTTAACTTCTCGAAGAGACCACCTATCATGTAGAGTTCAGACCTTCCTAAGCCTTACAAAAATTAACTGCGAAGTTTATTACAGTTCTCAAACTCAAGTAGTATATGCCAGGTTGGTCTAAAACATCTGGAAATTGCCTGAATATTTGTAAAAGGTGAACATACTAGAAAAGAATAATGTCATGTGTGCTGTCAATAAAAAAATTAAACGCATAAACTTGACTGTATTCTTTTAATAAAATCAACAGGCTATACCACTGTCCAGACAGAGCCTAACACTTACTGATACTCTAATAAATATTTAAGTGTCTGCCGTTTACATAGAATTGTGATGGGCACTGTAGACAGAAATGATAAAATATCTCAAGAAATTTAGAGAGTAAAAGGGAGAAAAGATAAGTACAAAAATAAATAGAACACCTACAGATTAATGTAAAACATCAAATAACTAAATTATAAACAGGGGCAAAAAACTTGAACAGGTATCTCACCAAAGAAGATATGTGAAGGCCAGTAAGCACGGAAAGTGGCTCAATGGTATTTGTCATCAGAGAAATAAAAACTAAGACTGCAGCAAGAGGCCATTTTATATCCACTGTAATAACTAAAATAAAACACGACTGGCAGCACCAAATGCCACCCGGGATACAGAGCAACTGAAACTATCACACGTCATTCAGAGAGAGGGAAAGGGTACCACCACAGCTGAGAGCTGTTTGGTAGCTCCTTCTCAGGTAAAATGTGTCCCCTCTACGACCCAGCAATTCCATTTCCAAGGACTGACCCCAAAGAAATGAAAACATGTCTACAGAAAGACGTATGTGAGAATGTTTACAACCAAAATATTCACAATAGCCAAAAAAATACATGCCCATCAGCTAGAGGATGGATGAACAAACTGTGGCATATTCCTAAATGGAATACTACTCAGCAATAAAAAAGAACAAATTAGTGATAGACTCACTCAAACAACATATCTCAAAACATCAGAGTGACAGAAGTCACACACACACAAAAATAGGTACTGGAAGAAGCCATGTATTTGAAACTCTAGAACGTACCAAGTTAATCTGTGGTGATAGAAGGTCAGAGGTCTGTTGCCTCCGAGGTTGGGAGGGTGGGTCAACAATGAATTGGAAAGGGCCAGAGGGAAATGTTCTGGAATGGTGGACATGCCCTAGGTCTTGATTGAGATAATGGTTACACGGGTCCAGCTAGCTGTCCGAATTTACTGAACTAAACACGTACGAGCTGTGCATTTTACTGTACTTCAATTAGACTTCATTTTTTAAATGCTCGGAAAGATAAAAAATAGAAATAGCAGATATTTGACGTTTGTGAGTTTGCATCACAAGGACAACAAAGGCCCTCACATTTGCTGTCACAGTGAGCTCATGCTGCTATGACAAAATACCATAGACTGAGTGTTTTAAACAACAGACGCTCGTTTCTCACAGTTCTGGAGGCTAGGAAATCCAAGATCAAGGTGCCAGCAGATTCCGTTGGTGGCGAGGCTTTCCTCCCGGCTTACAGACAGCCATCTTCCTGCTGTATTCTCACAGGGAGGAGGAAGGAAGCTATAGGTCTCTCCTTTTTCTTATAAGGACATTAATTGCATCATGGGGCCCCACCCTTGTGGCTTTGTCTAACCCTAATCACCTCCCAAAGACCCCACCTCCTCATGTCATCACAGTGGGGGCTAGGGCTCTGACAAGTGAATTGTGGGGGGATACAGCATTGGGTCCGTAGTATTTGTTACTATCACCACAAAACACAATGTCACCAAAAAAAAATTCTCATCCTGCCATTTGAGAAGGTCAAGAGCAAACACTGGACGACGAAGCCACAGGAAGGCCAGATGCTGGGTGGATGCCAGAGCCACCCCCGGGGACCATCCCTGCAGGATCTGAGACTCAGACTAGGGCCTCAGAGAAATTAAAATTCACCACACATCATGAACCTCTGCAGTAGCTCGCAAATAATCATCATCAAAAGCGGGCAATTTAAAATCCAAAAACACAATTACTGTGCAAGATAATCTATTAGAAACAGCAGATGAAGCCATAGAGAATGTTGTATCTGACATTTAAACTGACAGAAATCTCACCTCCAAGGGAATAAAACCACACTAATTAAGATTGCGACCCATCAGATAGTCACCACTCCCCAGAGTCCGGCCCCGTCCAAACTGGATGAAGTGAGCATTGGCTCTGGGATCCGAAATGAGCACATGGGAAGCTCTACCAAAATGCTTAGTTGCTTCATTCAGATACGCCCTGTAGGAGCCTTTATAAAATCGTACCTCCCTCACTGTCTAGTGTACTTCAGGTCAAAATGCCTAGTTGGAATAGAAGTGATAAAAATAAAGAATTGTCTTAGAAGAGAGTTTGCACATATTAGGCGATAATAGATGTTAGCTAATTTCAGTGCACTTACAACATTGGTTTTCAACCCTTTCCCCCGCCTAACACGTGGGAGAAGCAGGACGGGGAGACACTGCCTTCTTGCCCATCTGAACCTATGCCTCCAGAAAGCATCGGTGTTCTACAGAGGGGAGTTGCGTGAAGACCCCCTGGGTGTGGGCAGTGCCTAGCATGATACACGTCTCCCCTCCCCCGCCAGAAAACCTCGCCGGGGATCCAGCTAATCGAATACCCATAGGCCCGGGCCCGAGGCCACTCTTGGTCCCCCTCTTTCTCCCCGGCACCCTCTGTGATCTTGCCCCGCCCCTATGCCCCAGCCCTCCCCCATTTCTCTCCGCCCCCTCCAGGTTCAGCCACGCTGGGCTACTGTTATTCTTAAACATGCTGATGCTCCTGCCTGAGGACTTTTGCAGGGGCTACTCCATCGGCCTGAACACTCTTCCCAGGTGCCCCAGTGACTAACTCCTTCGGTTCTTGCAGGCTTTTCCATGAAGGTCATCCTCTCAGCAGGGCTGACCTTGACCACCCCTAGTTACAACTGCCACCTGTCCTCCCACTGGCAAGTTCTATGCCCTCCTCCCTGTCTGTTTCCTTTCTTCCCAGTGCACTCATCACCTTCCACACACTGTGATACTTGCTTATTTGATATATTATCTTTATTACCTTATTGTATTATACTTATTATTTGCCCTATCATTATCTTCTTATATATATATTGGGTTGTTGTTTTGGGGGGGTTTGTTTTTGTTGTTTTTTTTTTGCCTGCTTCCTTTGCTACAGTGTAAGTGCCCCATGGCAGGGGTCTTTGCTTTATCCATTGACCTCTCCTAAAGCACCTGGGACCCCACCTGTCACACAGCAAGCAGGTGCTCGATTCATACTTACCAAAGAGAGAATATTTTGTCATGGTCTTCTCAGTAACGTAAACAATGACTACGATATACCACCGAGAACATTTCTCTCCTCATCTCTGTCCTCCACCTACCCAACCCTCCACCTAGGGGATTCGTAAGTCGTAAGTACTATGATAAATATCAGAGGCTAGATTAGTGAGTTCAGGGGTCTGGGAAGTCTGTGATGGCAGCCACAGGGGAGGACCCCTTGGAAAGCAGCCCCCGACCCCACCTTTCCCTCTCCTGCAAAATCTGTGAATAGTGTGTCTGCACAAGGACAAGGACCCCGGCTCTGTCCAGTTTCTCCTTCTCTGATCCAAGTGTACCCAGCACTTACCCAGTCAACAGAGTAAGGGAACAGAACAGAAAGCATTTGAGTGGGTCTTTTCTTGAACTTGGATTCCAATCAACCTGCAAAGTCAAGTCGAATAATGTCATGGGCATTAGTTTGCCATGTGTGGTAGATAAATTTGTTCATCTCATCTGATGGTAAGAAAAGGCTCATTCGGGTCACCTTAAGAACTGGGGTTTTATCATTTATTGAAGGAGCCACCCGGTAATAAGCAATGTGGGGAAGGGGGGTGGAATCTCATGTGTTACCTGCCCCACAGACGATGAACCTGGGCGGGTGGTTGTCCGGGACGGAAGGTGACTCCGAGGCCCCCACCGTCCTGGGTTGTCACTACGGGACTCCCAGGGGCATGGTCCCCTGCTGCCAGTCGGTCTCTGCTTCTCCCTAGCTGTTCCCTTCCTTCTCCTTTTGGTACCAACGGACTGGTTCCGTCCATGTCTGCAGGACAGAGACCATGGACGTCCTTGCTAGTTGCTAGGGTCCCTGCTTAGGGCTCTTCTCCTACAGCCCCTCAAAAGTCACCCGTCATCATCACTTGCCGAAGGGCTACCCTTGGTTTGGGCAGGACCCCCAGGCCGGCTCAAGGTCTCCAAAGGTGGGAGCTGTGTTCGTGGGGCATTATGATGGTTCATTTTAAGTGTCAACTTGACTGGGCCACGGGATGCCCATACAATGTTCTGGATGTTTCTATAAGGGTGTTTCTGGGTGACATTAACACTTAAATCAGTAGACTGGGTAAAGCAGATGGCCTTCCGTCCTGTGGGTGGGCCTCACCCAATCAGCTGAGGCCCTGACCAGAAGGAAACGGCTGCTACTGCCCCTGCCTGACTGAGTGAGCTACGACGTTGGTCTTTTCTAGGCTTCAGACTCAGACCAAAACACCTGCTCGCCCAAGTCTCTGGCTTGCCAACTGTGGATCTCGGGACTTCTCAGCCTCCTTAGTTTGCTTCTCTGGGGAGCCCTGCCTAGTGGGGACAAGGCCACCTGCGAACAAGGAACAGAGCAGAGGTGCTTCCTCGGCTTAGCCGTGGGCTGAGCCGTTGCCTTCAGAAGGAGCAGCCACGGCAGGTGCGTGAGTCGTGGCCTCAGCCCGGTACACGCGGCTTCGCGAGTCAGACGGGGGAACGGGCAGGCTTCTGCGTGTGGCCACATCTGTGGCCGACTCCTCCCTTCAGACCATTCTCCTCAGGACCTCTGGGGCTACGGCAAGCTCACGACATCGCCCCAAATGTCCGGGGCCCTAGAAGACTCCAGGTTTTCAGCCCCACTCGGAATACTTTGTGCCCACTCCGCCTTCTCCGAGCCTAATTCTCCAGTCTTCAGCTTACGAGGGTGTTGGCAGCGTTACACAGAACACCATCAACTACAGAACAATCCTACTGCTTTCGGGTAACTCCCTGGTTCCCAGGTCACGGCATCCGGAGTGGCCCGAACCCCGTTTCTACAAGGTCCAGGGTGGATTTCATTGACCATCGAAATGGCCCATTGACTCAGCCAAACACCCTCACTCCGTGGGTGGGGCTTCCTTAAGGGAAGTACGGAGGGTAGATGCAGCCACCACACACAGGGGAAGAACACAAAGGTTCTCAAGGTTGCACCAAGCCTAGAAAGTCCCATGCATGTAGCCACATCCACAGACATTTGGCCTTGGGAAAATTATAGGCGTTGGGCTCATCGATTCAGAAAACGCCCTGCTGGCTGCATCGCATTGCGTTCCCACACACTGGGCGGTGAGGGCAGAAAGCCCCTCCCACAGTAGGACCCTTGATGTTTATCTTCAGCCGCTATTTGCTGAATGCCTACGATGTATCGAACTGTGTGGCTCAGAGCAGGCCCCATCTCGTCCGTGTTTTCATTTCAGCCTCCCGGCTCTGTCCTTAACGCGCTGGAAGCTGCCGGGGATTCAGCGCCCTGGGACAGGCCTCCACAAGTCCCGCCGAGTCAGCCGAGTCTCGGGTTCCCTGCGCCATCCAAGGATAAAAATAGAGGCTGATCCATTAAAACGATCCCGGGAGATTAAAGGATTTGTAAGCCCCAACAAGACCTGAGATAAAATGCCTACGTGTGAGGGAGGAGGAGTGTGTGTCCCAGAGTGCCAGCCGCTTACGGGAAGGGACCCTGCGGCCTGATGAGACTTGCCTGTCAGCTTTCTCCCTCCCCAGGCCCCGGGTCTACAGGACAGGGAGTGGGAGCTCACCCAGCAAAGCCCTGCACGCTGCCGGCAGCTGTCTCACGGGGTCTCTGCCCGTCCTTTCTCGCTTGGTAATTTCCAGTTAAAACTCACTGTTCGTGTTGTTTTAAAGGTGTACTCCACACATCGCAAATGTCCCTAATAACTAAATTAATCTCTCCATTAGCTGAGCTGTGATATCTCCCCCGTCCCCTGGGAGAACTGGACCGGATCGCTCCTCAGTGTCAACACAGATTCCTTGTCTTCCCAAGGGCTCACCCAGCTTGGCGGGAAGGGTGTGAAGTGTTGACCAGGAAGCAAGACCCCTATGCCCCCATCTGGGAGAGGCTCTTCCCCCGGGGACGGGCAAGTGTAAAGGGCAACCCCGGCACTAGAACCTGCGAGATGGGGCGGTTCGCACATGCCCCGAACGGCACATGTAGGCTGCGTGGGTCACCGCCGCTCCAACAACCAGCCATGCCACACGCAACGATGAAAAGACAAAGCGTGAAACCCTCCGTGGGGTTTTTTTTTCAGACCCTTACCAGCCAACTGCCATCCTGTTTTGCTTCAGACAGACATTAGACTTGGAACCAGAGGACGTGATTTCTCGTCCCCTCCCCAGCCCCTATCAGTGACGCTGCCTCGAACAGCTCCTGACCCTGTCCCCTCACCTGCAACTCCCCGATAAGGCTGTCCTGCTTCCGACGGGGCTATTGGAGGGTCCAAATGAGACAATGCACTTGAACATGCTCTGGCAAGCCTGCAGCACTGAAGAGAGGAAGCTGTTGTTTTTATTGTTGTTGTTGTTGTTGTTGTTTTTCTTTCACCCCAAATGGACAGCTTGACCTTCGCCTTAGGGAAACAGTTTTAAATAAAAAGTGACCATGGTTTGGGAATCACAGTGAAATGGAAATGGAGGTATGGGTAACTCCCACCAAAAGAGGAAAAGAGTCCGTGGCCTTTGGCTGGATCACAGGTGATGGAATGTTCTGGACGGTGTCTCAGCACTCACCGTACGTCGAGTCCTCCACAGGCGCTCGTTTGCGGCGCTAATATTGATGAGCGCTCCCGGGTACTGAGCGCCCACCGGGCTGCTACCGCTCTGCTAAGAGCCGTGTAAGCTTTACCGCACAAGACCTTCAAAGCAGCCCTGAGAGACCATGGGTACACCGCTGTCCCTGGTTAACACGGGGACACCGCATCCTCGCGAGGTAGGGTCTCCCCCACAGCGCCACGGCCAGGGGGACGAAGGGCGGAGACCAGCGGCCCCCGTGCCTGCCTGGGCTGTGCTGCCTCCCACTAAGGAATCATGACTGAACACCCTGGTTGTACAGGGAGGGAAACTGAGGCTCAGAGAGGAGAAACGATATGTCTAGGTTTCCCTGGCACTCAGCCAACCGGGGACCAGCTCCTATTCCCGGACCAGGACCCCTTGGTTACTTGGACTTCCTTAAAGAAGAAATTCTGTTCAAATCAACCATTCCATTCCAAAGTGCGGCCCACGGCGCGTGCCTGGGCAGCCCCGTTGCGGCCACCTGGCTTCTCTCAGGCTCTCCCTTCACATCAGAAGAACACCCGGCTGCCAACCCATCTCATCTTTCCTGGACTCTCCCTTTCTGGGCCCGCATGACGCCCCAGTGACCTGCTGTAAATGAGGGTGTCTCTGCGTGTTCACAGGCCTTACTGGAAGTGAAGCTGTTAAAAAACAATGTAGTAAAACAGTCGGCAGCCGCTCCAGGGCTCCAACGTCAGCACAGGCGGGGCCGAGGCCTTGGGCCAGAGCCCCGTCCCACCGCCGCCCTGCTGGCCGTGCCAGCCTCGCCCAGCTGCACAGGCCCCCTTCTGGGTCTCCTTGTCGATCCTGGATGAGTGAGAAGGGTTTGGTCGTAAAATCCGTTCAGCAAAAGGTCACAGAGGGCTGAGGCGTCTGTTGGAAGGAAAGAAGTGAAAGTTCCTCTTTAGGAATGCGGGTGTGGGGCAGCCAAACTGGCTTCTTTAAAACATCAGTGAGAAAAAAAAGAAAAGAAAGTATCGGGAGGAAAGAAATAAAATGTCAGCCAGCAAGATAGAAAAGGAAATATCAATAAGAAAGAAATAAAATAAAGTATCCATAAGGAAGCGAATGGGCTGGTGTTACGTTAAGGTTCTTCCAGCGCCTTGATAAGCAGCTATGCAGAGGATCTCCACCCCCCACCCCCTGCCAAGGACAGAGCTGATGGGCACCGGCCTAAGCAGACAGAAAAGTGGGTGTCGTGGGAAACTCCGAAGTCAAATGCTAATAACCGCAGAAGTCACTGAAAGAGCTTCTCTTCGTTCCACCTCGATCCACTCAAACCCAAGCTTGGAGGCCAGGAGTTTGTCTTATTCCTGCCTCACCTCTAGCCCTGAACAGAACAGTCCTGGGCGCGTACGTAGCAGCTCAACGTCTCTGCTGTAGACAGATTTTGTGCACACATGAATCCGTGCGTGCTAGAGACTGTGTTTTGCACTGTCCTGGTATCATTGACAGTCTTTCCCCCACCGGAAGCAGGTCAGATTCCCCATTTTACAGATGCAGAAAGGAAGCTGGAGGGGTTTAGACACTCGAACATGGGTTCGAGGCCGCCAAGTGGCAGAGTTTGGCTAGGACCGTGGTCTGTGGCCTCCAGAGCTGATGAGGTTAACCGCACCCTCCCCAGGTGCTGCCATCTTGACAGAGGTCTCTGGACGGGTCCATGAGTCTCCAAACTGCCCCTTGAACTGTTAAGGGGACCTCGGCACCCTGATGCCTAAGGGCCTGTACACACTATACTGAAGAGAAAGCCCGGGGTCTTTTAGATTCTCAGAAAGACCCAGCATCCGAAGAATTTTAAGAATCATTATTCGAGACCCTAAGGAGGTAATGAATAAGGAAGATGACCAACTGTCCCCTTTTGTCCTGGTTTTAGCACCCAAAATCTCATGACCTGAAAATTTCACGAGCCCCCCTACTGATAGCAGGCCGTGTGGAGCCCCCAGGAGACAGAGGGCAGCATGTGCCTGAGTCCAAACTCCCGGTTTTTTTTCTTTCTCAGCAGGAAAGAAAGGGCCCAAGAGAAGCAGGTGCAAAACTTGGCAGCCGGGGTGAGGGAGGCCTGGGGGTGGGACCAGGCAGGAAGAATGAAGCGTACAGCGTGGAGGAGGAGTCGCCACGCCTGGGTCTGGGAACCTGTCCTCTCGCTTCCCGTCAACGGGCGCTGTCCCTGGGGTTGGCTGAGCGGGGTGGGCCTAGTGGTAGAGACCCCTGAGAAAGGAAGGGGTGGGTGGTCCGAAACACCCTCTCTCCCCACACCCGAGCCGCTGATGTGTGTGTAGATGAGAACATGGCTCAAGCGGCCGACCCTGCATCAGCACTGCTAACATTTCAGAGGGCAATTCTTCCCTTTTCAGGGCCCCTGGGCAACTACAGGGGGCAGGGGTCCCCAAGCACCCACTATAGGGCTCCCTGGAGGCGAGTAGTCCCAGATGGGTAAGACCTGCGTCCACTGTGAGCGGGAATGTCCTTGGATGAGTCCCAAAGCCAACCCGGTGCCAGGACAAGAACCGCCTATGCCACGCTAGTGGGAACAGCAACGTCGAGCAAGACGGCCAGGACGTGCTCTGGGCCTGCGATCTCTGTGTCACAGGTGATGGGACTGGGGTCTGAGTCACACCTGCCTGTGCTGCACCTCCTCAGGGCCTGTGTCTGCGAGCTGGAGTTGCACAGCTCCCAGCACGAGGCTGATGTTTCTGTCTTTACCTGCTCCCGATGGCAGGCACCTCCCTGCCATTGGCTTGTCTGGCCGCCCCCGCCTGGGCATTGCCTGTAGCCTTGCGGCCTGTGCAGCAGGGGGGCAGGTTTCAGGATCACACTCCTGTCCTTTGTTTCCCAAATTCAGGGTGTCCTTGTCCACTAAGCACTTTGGAATGCGTGATGCTGGTCTCCAAGTGGCTGGGCTCCAACCTGACCAGGGCCTCCACCGTGGGGACTGGAAGCCCTAAGGCCTAATGGGTGGTAAGGCATCCTAGGCGAGCCCTGGCGTGCAGCTTTCCCAGAGCCGGGCCGCCCTCCTGTCCTTAGGCAAAGCAGCAGGGCGTGTCCCTCAGGCCCTCCTGGTCCTGTCTTCCATTTGCTTCGAGTGCAGCAGGGAGGAGTGTGGTAAGCAAACAAATAATACTATCACCTTACGTGGCAGCAGACACTCCCTTCTGAACATTGGCTTTACAGAGCCGGACCCGGGCCTCGGGATTCCCCGAATCCATCAGGGTCAGTAAGAAGTGACTGTTGGCCCTGAGAATGCCACAGGCCACGTGAGTAAGAACTAGGCCACCCGCCTCGCTGACCAACACTCCGCCTGCAGAAGCAGCCCAGGGGTAGCTTTGGTGGAGAAAGGGCCACCCGTACTAAGTTAGATGGTTTTCGGACCTGGATTCAGGAAGCAGCAATAGGGCTTTCCTCCCTCTTCCCAACGTTCCTTGAGTGCAAAAGGCAACCTGCCAACAGCCTCGCCAAGCCCCGGCCAAGCCCAGTCCTGCGCCTGGCCATCAAGGACACCGGGCAGGTGTTTCGGGAAGAACCCAGCTTTCGAAGTTGACTTCCGATTGCTGTGAGTCATCCTATCTGATTCCAATGTGGGCTCACACGGACTCTGAGATAGCTGATTGTCTGTCTCCCACGAACCCACGGTTGCCTCAGCAGGTAATTTACCCCTGGAGTTTCAGGTGCTGAGGAGAACAGTGAGTTTGCATACACAGTCTAAACCCACAGTCCGGCAGCAGGCCAGTCTCTGTCTGGTTCCGAGCAGGGAGGGCCCCCTTCTCCTCCGCTTATCTAAGTGCAATTCACTACGTCCCATAAATGAAAAAAAACCCTGGAAGACCCCACCCACTGGCCCTGATAAGTGGATGCCCCACCTCGGTGCTCCGCACCTGGTCTCTCCATGTCCCAGTGACTTTTGCTGCCACAAAATTCTCCCTTGCCCTCGGTGACAATCCACCACCTCACCACTCCAGCCTCCCTCCAGGCCGCACGGCAGACATCAACTCCTTTTGTTAAGGTGTAGCCTTCAAGTTTGTGAACAGCCCCCTCTGTCTCGTCCCGCAGGCCACAGTCCTGGGCTCTTGGGCTTCCTAACACTTTACCCGCTGAAGTCTTCCTGCAGGCTGGCTCTTCCTGGTGGCCTCCCTCTCAGAATGTGGCAGCCACATCAGGGGTGGTCTCACCAGTGTCACCTCCCTTATTTCAGCCACTCTCCTCCTCGTAATATAATGTGAAAGCCCAGCCCATTGATGGTTCGGAATGAGTTGCACGTGGGGTCCAGCAAAACCCTTTTCTAAATGGACGCCCTCTGGCCTCCTCTCCCCCAGCCAGTACTGATCTGGGGGGGGGTTGGGAGCTGATCTGTCATTTGTTCCTGCTGTGTTTCTTCTTTTTTTTTTTTTATTTGGCCTGTCACTCCGTCCCTGTCATTCACAGCGGTTTTCTGTCATTTGGGAACCTGTTACAAATGTCTTCTGTAGACTGACCCAGATTATTATTTCAAAGGCATGTTCAGATACGGCCACACCAACTCTGTTGAAGTCCACAACTTGTTTTTCTCGCCTTTTCTCAAAGGTAGTAACACGAGGCTGCCTGGTCATTGCTTTGCTAAAAGAGGGCCAGAGAGAGGTTGAGAGAGAAGTTAGAGATCAGGTGGCTCAGACCCTTCATTTTACTGAAGAGACTGAGGCAGGGGCAGGGTGCTACGAGGCCGCCCAGGTGCCCGATCTGTGGCAGAGCCAAGAGTCCTGACTTCGAAAGCAGAAGATTCCAACAGTGAACAACAGAACCCCCACCCTTGGGGAAGAGGCACTGCGTTGGGATGGGGGTGGGGACACTTAAAGCTACAGCAGTCCATCAGCTGATGAATACACACCTGCTCCAGCCACACCACAGAATATTGTCTGTGAAAAGGCTGCACTCTGGGCACCTTGACAACACAAGGGGAAGTGAAAGGAGCCAGTCACAAAAGGCCACATAGTGCACGATTTCTTCATTCATGTGAACTGCCCAGAGAGGCCAGATCCATAGACCGAGAAGGCTGTGCAGTTTCCCAGGACCAGGGCTACAGGGGAGATGGGGGATGGGGGGCCGCTCCTGGGCAAAGGGTTTCTCGGGGTTGGGGGGTGAAATGTTCTAAAGTTAGATCACTGTGATGGCTGCACAGCTCTGGGTACACGCGGACCCGTTGAGTTATATGCCTTATCCTGGCTTAAATGGCAAGTTTGATGGCATGTGAATTATAGCTTAATTTTTTTTAAAGACGCCACAGGGGGCCTTTCCACTGGAGGATGGTGAGGGAGAAATGAGGATGTCGGGGCGGATCCTCTCCTCTGCTCCCACCAACCCAGCTCTCCAGAGGGTGAGGCAGGGGCAGGGACGAACCCTCTCCAGGCGGACCCTCCCCAAGTGGACATGACTTAGGAAGGGCCCTCCAGGGCATGGGAACACCCCTGACCTCTGCCATAGACAGGATGGGGGGCCTCCCCTGTGCCCGCAGCGGCTCCCCGCCTGTGCGCAGGGTGAGAGCTTGTAGAGATCTGTGTCCTCTGCCTTGGGTCCCCAGTCTGCAGGGCAGCACAGTGGCCACAGGCCACGGCTCCACTTGGAAGCACTCGGTGGCAGCTGCAGGCTCTTCCTGCGGGGGTGGCAGAGAGCAGGTCCCTCCGGAGGGCCGGGCAGAAGCAGGGGGACATGGACCTTGGAGCCCAGCCAGGGTGGGGTGGGAGGGGTTCCTGATGATGGCTCGCAGGAACCAAGGCAAAGAAGAGAAGCAGCTATCTGGGATGGTTTAAAAAAAAAATTAAAAACCCCTGTCAGTTGGAAGCCAATGGCTTTCATGTCGGCTTGACTGATTCCGCGGGGGTGGCGCAGCGCCTGGCAGGCTGCCTGGCGCGTAGGCGGTGTTCTCAGAACAAAAGTTCAGGGCCGCCCGCAGCCAAGTCACCTCCAGTAACAGCCTGGTCCCTGCCCTTGCCAATGGTTTATTTCCCCCCAGGAAGGCCGCGCTGAGCGCCAGGTACATGCCGAGGCCCAGGCGGGCACAGGCCACACACAGACACCACACAAACCACGCATACCACACATATCACACACACCTCACCACACACCAGTACACACCAAACACATACCACACACAACACAAACCACACACCACAGCACACATAGAACGCAAACCACATGTACATGCATAGCACACGCACCACACCACCCATGCCAACACACAACACATACAACACAAACCACACACACACTATATCACACATACCGCACACCACACACCAAACACTCCACACACAACACACACCACATACGTCACACCACACTGCACACAACACAAAACACACACATCATCACACACACTACACACGCACACCACAAACATCACAGATCACACAGATGGACCACACGCACAACAAACAGGACATGCACTCCCCACACAGCTGGCATTTCCCTGTGAGGAAGAGGAGCTGTGGAATGCAGTTGCGCTTGTGAGGCCTCCACACAGGAGGGAGGGAGGGGGCGTGAAGGCCCACACTCTGCCGGAGACAGCCGCACTCGGCCCTCGGGGCTCCCCGTGACCCACAGCGTGACAGCCAGCTTCGGTGGAGCACTGGGTGTCTTCAAAGAACTTCACAGGTATTGACTAATTAAGCCGCCCCCGCCTGGTGAGGTTGGCGGGAAACCCAAAAGGAGGCCACAGCCCTGGCCGTCAGCCGCTGGCGGACCAGCCAGCACACCCTGCGGGCTCCCCGAAGGAGGTCACATTAGGTCAGCAGGCAGGGCCCTGCTCTCCAGGCGGTTAAAGGGTTAACGAAGGAGGAAGAGAAGAAGGAGGCTGGTGGCTGGTGACACGAGGTCACCTTGAGGTGACATCCCACCCTCACGTGGGCACCATTGGCTGGCCTCTGGCCTGTCGCCCAGGGGAGCCGGAGGAGCGGGTGGGCCTGGACTTGCCATGTCCGAGGGCCGGGGCACAGCGGCCTCTGCTCTCCTGCGCTGGCCAGGGCGGGCCTCAGAGGGCCTCGGGCGTCAGTCCATTCAGCTCTCATTTGAGGAGTGATTCATTGTGACTGTGTGGGCAGACCTCACTCCTGGGCAAGAGCTTCCTAGCGTATCACACGAGCCACACACAGTGACTCCTCTACCTGAGAAAAGCTCCCCGCTGATAAACTCGCCAGCACAAGGCTGTCAATTATGCAAATGGGATGAAAAAGGGAAAATGTTTCTCAAGTAAAAGAGTTTCTAAGACCTGCATTCCCTTGTTTGTTTGTTTGTTTGTTTGTTTCTGGAAGGCGGAGCCTGGGCACAATCTCTCCCTCCATCAAGCCCCTATTTGGGAGCAAGCACCTCTGTCAGAGGCCTGGGCCCCGGAACCGGACGATGTGCTAAGTTCACTGTCTCACCACGGAAAGGAAGACCCCTTGGTGGAGGCAGCTTTCTCAGATCCCATGACTCCTGAGGCCTGCCCACCTACGGAGAAGTTTAAAACGGGAGCTGTCCGAGTCAAAGCCAAGGGCGGCACAAGCGGGACTGTCGTCTGCGTCCAGGGTCTGGGGTGGCTACCCGTCTTAGGCCTCAATGATTATTTCAGCACCGCATAAAGGATAAAGAGATACACTCACCATATTTTTAAGGCATTAAAGAGAAGATAAAGAAATCAAGCCACAAAGAGACACCGCAACAGAAGCAGCTAGACACAACCTATAGAACGATGTCAGAAGAGAGCAGGAGAATGATCCGGAACTTATTCCGAGCCCTTCACCGGAAGTCTTATCTATTTTTTTCTTTTAACTGTGAATTTTTAAAATTAAAACCATTTTCTAAGTGCCGCTGAAGACATTTTCAGTGCCAGGTATGAACTCAGGGCAAAGTATCATTTCAAGGACAAGTGAATTGTGTTTAGGTCAAAGTGACTTGAAATGCTAGGTTGGATGGACTTAGATGGACTCTTGATTGTCACGATGTGAATGCACATCTGTGTAACCAGGTCAGTTTATGTGCTTTTGTTAGGACAGATGTGTTGGGTGTTCTCAATCAGTGGCAGCTTATCATAGTATCAAGAGTTCAAATCCTCCATCTACCATTTATTCACTGAACAGCCTCAGGCTAATTAACCCCCTCTGGACTTGGTGTCCCCACCTTCCTCACTGGCTATTGTAACAATTAAGTGAGATGTTGCCCACAAAATTTTAGCTCACAGCAGGCACTTTTCAACCCTGGATTTTTTTTTCCTCATAATAAATTTTAAATGCCTTAGAAAAATTAAATGATGATAGACTGATTCTAAAGTTTATTTGAAGAGGACCGAGACTCAAAACAGCCAACACAATATTTATGGAGAAAAACAGAGTTGGAAGACTGATGTTATCTGACTTTAAGACTTACTGTAAAGTTACAGAAATCAACACAGTGTGATATTAGTGAAAAAAGAGACAGGTAATAAATCAATGGAACAGAATAGAAAGCCCAGAAATAGACCCACACAATATAATCAACTGATCTTTGATAAAGGAGAGAAAGCCATACAATAAAACACAGAGAGTCTTTTCAATAAATGATGCTAGAACAACTGGACATCCATGAGCAAAAAAATATATGAATCTAGACACATATCTTCAACTCAACTCCAAATGGATCACAGATTTAGATGTAAACTACGAACTCTAAAACTCCTAGACAATCACACAGGAAAAAAACCAGGTGACCTTGGAGTGGTGACAACTTTCTTAGCTCTAACACCAAAGGTGTGACTTGTGAAACAAAAATGGATAAACTAGACTTCATTCAAATTAAAAAGCTCTGTTGTATGAAAGATAATGCCAAGAGAATGAGAAGACGAGCCACAAACTGGGAGAAAATATTTGCAGAGGAAACATCTGATAATGGGCTGTCACCAAAAATACACAAAGAGCTCAGGACACTCCATGAGAAAACAGCCCGGTTAAAAAATGGGCAAAGAATCAACAGAGACCTCATCAGGGAAGACTCTTAGGTGGCAAACAAGCACATGAAAAGATGCTCCGCCCCATATGTCGTCACCAGGAAAATACAAATGAAAACAACGAGATACCACTGCACACCCACTCAAAGAGCCAAAGTCCAAAACACTGACACCGCCGAACGCTGACAAGGACGTGGAGCAACAGGACCCCTCTGTCATTGTCAGTGGGAGTGCAAAATGGGACAACCTCTCTGGAAGACAGTTTGGCCGTTTCTTGCAAAAGTGAACATACTCTCCCCGTGTAACCCAGCAATCACACTCTTTGTTATTTACCCAAAGGAGTTGAAAATTTACACCCACGCGAAAACCACACATGGATATTTATAGCAGCTTTATCTATAAATGCCAAAACTCGGAAGCAACCGAGGTAGTCTTCAGTAGATGAATGGATAAAACTGTGCACAATGGGTACACCCAGACAAAGGAATATTATTCATCACTAAAAAGAAATGAGCTATTTAAGCCATGAAAAGACACGGAGGAAATTTAAATGCATATTACTAAGCGAAAGAAGCCGACCTGAAAGGCGTGATTCCAACTATATGACATTCTGGAAAAGAAAAAACAAGGGAGACAATGAAATGATCCACAGTTGCCAGGGTTTGGGCGGAAGGATGGGCAGGCAGATCAGAGCAGGTTTAGGGCCGTGAAAAGACACTGAACAACACTGCAATGGCGGATACACGTCATTATACGTTTGCCCAAACCAGAGAATGTATGACACAGAGTGAACCCTAATGGAAACTACGAATTTGGGGTGATAATGATTGTCTACATAGGCTCATTGACTGTAACAAATGCACCGCTCTGCGGGGAGACTGACAGTGGGGGAGGCTGTGCGTAGGGGAGCGCAGGGTGTGTGCGGGAAATCTCTGTGCCTTCAGCTCAATTTTGCTGTGAACCTAAACTGCTCTAAAAAGTAAAGACTCAATGAAGAGAATCACATGATGGTTCTGTTATCTTATTCGCTGAAGCTATGTAAGGTTACTGAAATTTGTGGGGGGGGGTTCCTAGTTCTTTGCGTTAGAAGTCAGATTTGATGAATGAAAAAGGGGCGGGAGGGAGGGAAAAAGGAAAGGGAGAAGGGGGAAGAAGGGAGAGAGATAGATGGGTCCACGTTAAACAAACACGCAAGGCCCCTGAAAACGGAGCTGCCCCATCTCATCCCCACCTGCATCTGCGTGAAGCGGGAAGAAATAAGCAGCCTTTCCAGCGCCCCACCTCCTCTCCTGCGCAGACCCCAGCCTGCTACAGCCCTTTAGGAAGACCTTCTTTTTCTTGAAACAGCAAACTGTAAAAAGAAAACACGCCCCTGGAACAGAAATATGTAAAGGCATCTGAAAAGGGGGAAAAAGAAAACAATAAAAAGAAAGGAAAGCCTTCTACAGAGTAAGACCAAACTCGGTAAATATTTGTGGACTGAACGAGTTCCAGCCCCTCGTGAGCCCTCCAGGTGTGACACACTGAACTCTGTCCTGCAGGGCTGGCTGTGAAGCCCGAACCCCACTTCCACTTTCTGTGTTAGAGTTGTCACTGCACCGACCAGAACTACCACGCGTGTCACCAGTTTGATAGGATTTAGAGTGTGTCTTCCGAACCACGTGCGTCACCAGCACCAGCTAAAAAGTGTGCTCTGGGACTTTCCAAACGCCACCTGTGGGAATTCTGAAGAGAACTGGTGACGTCTAATTAACTTCTTTGGGAGAGAGGGCGAGAGATGTCTGACGTCTGGAGAGCAGAGCAGGAGGTTCCAAGCCCAAATTCATATTTGGGGTGGAGGAGGGGGTGGAAGGAGATTAGGGGAGGGGGATGGGGGCAGACCCCACCCTAATATCTGTATCTTTCGAAGCGAGGGCTTAAGAGACTCTGTTGAAGAGGCAACAAATCTATTATTTTAACTTACAAAGTCAACCAGCTGAGAAACCAAAATAGAATAATACCTGTCCTGACAGGGGGGGAAGGAGGAGTGGGCACCTGTATTGCTCATGACAAAAAGCTGGCAAAATTGGGCGTTTTTCAAGTAATATACATATATCCCTTTGCAACCTGGCAGGGATTACCGTCAGGACTAAAGGTAGAAATGGCTGAAGAGTTCATTGAAGAGAATATTGGTGGGGAGCTAGACTGCTGTGGAGGGTTTAGGGCGGGAGAGTCTTGCTGTCCGTGATAAAACCTTCCTACGCTGGTTGATATGTTTTCCCCCAGCCATGTCTTGCTTATAAAAGAAAGTCCTGGTTCGCATTTGAAGAACTCTGTGTTTCCGGTTGGTGCTGGTTGAGTCAGTGTCGAGGAGCTCTGACCGAGGTTGCCAGCCACCAGGGAACACGGTGACAAGAGTGAGCGAGTGAACACTGAAGGGAGAATCTGGTAACACCTGCTCCTCCAACACGAAGTCAATGCCAGCAGCACGGGGAGCACAAGACCAGCCCGTCTTGCCCGGGACCCACAGCCCAACCAGGGTCAAAGGCAAATGGGGTTCCAGGGTTGCCCGGTCAGGGTGCTTCCTCCAATACTCCTCCTCCTGCACGCCCTCCAATTTTTTTTTAACCCATTCTAATGTTTAAAATAAATTAAAATATTGAAAGATACAGCATTTCCGAAAATGTCCTTGGAGGTTGCCATTAACAGGTGCTCCCCAGAGGGGCGGGGTGACATTTCACTTAGACGGCTCTCAGCAGCCCCTCCAAGGACGGACGCCTCAAACCCCAGCGCCTTCCAGCCAACCTCAGTCCTTCCGAGATTTAAATCAAGGTCTTCAACAGAAAAGCCTTGAGACAAACAAAAACAGAAAACAGATCCTGGGTTTCGGCCAGGCTCAAGGAGCCTTTGTCAAAGAAACCCAAAGCCGACCCTCGCGGTCCTCGCAACGTGCTCATCAGAGCTTTGACTTACAAGCGCCTTGAGGGAAAAAGGTGCAAAAAGAATCCTTTGGTGCTTTGGGGATTGATTTCAAGGCAGGCTTTGAGGTTACCTGTGGAAAAATTATGAGCAAGACAAAAAATGTGTTCCTTTGATTTCATACCGTTGGAATTGCAGCACAGCGGGGACCCCAATCTGCCCAGCACATCGTCTTCCTTTGTGGGGCAAGGGAACTGGCAGTAATGCAGGGTGGGGTCGGCGTCAACTCCCCAGGAGGTGCTCCTGCCCGTGACACCTGGGCCGAGACCAGGGGAGGCCTGTCAGGTTTCCCTGCTAGACACAAACGCTCCCCTTG
Organism: Mormoops blainvillei; assembly: GCA_004026545.1. Lineage (NCBI taxonomy): Eukaryota > Metazoa > Chordata > Mammalia > Chiroptera > Mormoopidae > Mormoops > Mormoops blainvillei. The sequence continues at coordinate 19,358 of PVJD01007285.1, read as the reverse complement.
CTGTGCAAGGCCCTGGAAAAGGGAATCCCTTGAACTGTGTGGGGTTGGCTTTCCTTAGCCAGTTCTTCACCGTGGTTTACAGATTTGGGGTCTTTAGAGGACTTTTGTTTCAATTGAGGTGAAGCCATCTGGCGTAGCTGATAAATCCAAGGGTCAGTACCCAGAAGCAGGGTTCTGATTCCCAAATCCTCTCTGGAGGGACCAAGCGAGAAGGCCTAGCTATGGGTGGATGATGACAGAATAATAGTAAACAGTTCCTATTATTGCCAGGGAAACCGGTAGGAAGTTGGGTTGATCTGCTGGCTCCCCCAAGCCAGCCACAGCATGGCGTCTGATTCAAAAACCAAACGACCCAGCAGGCGGAGAAGGAAACAAAAAGCAAAGGAAGTCTCTGGAAAAAAACCCAAGAAAGATTCCCTCACAACGCTCGGTGAAACTTCTTCCTCCCCTCTCCCCGCCTCCTTCTCTCTGTATCTCACATTTCTGCTCTCGCTCTTTCCTCCCCAAATGCGGCCACCCCCTCATAGGACAGGCCCGTCACTTTCCTCAGCCTTTTTGTGCAGCTGCAGTTCTCCAAGCCTCTCACGGGAAATCCAACCATGTCCCCCCTTTCTCTATGTTTCCCCTTCCCTGTACTTGGAGCTGGCATTACAGGCTGGGGGACCCTGGGCAAGGGTTGGGAAAAAGAGACCTGTTAATTCATGGTCCTGGAGGCACTGGAGATGCCTGTAGGTAACTTACTATGTGCTGGGCACTGTATTAAAGTACTGAATTTAACAGGTGTCTAAATTGGGGTTTTCTTAAGTGTGTTCAGAGGACAGGGTTTCCATGGAGACATCCCTTAATCAGACGGTTTGTTGATTAAATACATTTGGAAACCGGGTCGTCCCCCGTCCAGCTCCCGGAGACTCCCAGTGCACAGGAAATTCCTGACCATTCCTATGGCGGACGTGCGGACTTATCACTGGTTAACCCAGTGTTTCCCTAACTTGTTTGCTCACTCAACTTACTTGACCAGAGGAAAAGAAGGAGCTACTGTCAGCAGCACACTCGGCCCACACAGAGCTGGGAAGCGCACGCCACCCGGACACCCTTGTGTTGCCGGCAGGTTCCAGAGAGCCTGGTGGGTGTCCACTCGGATCTACTGGTGTAGACGTGGGCTGGGTTATTCTTGACAGAAGGCTTTATTCCCCAGGCAAAGGGGGTGGGGAAAGATGGACCAAAAGGACAATTTAGCGATGGCTTCAGGGTGAGAGAGAGCCTCACAGTGTCACCTGGAAGTCCCATGGGAGGCACAGCCCCTGCGCATGCCTCGGGGACAGGCAGAGAGCCTCGGGGATGAGGAAGTCAGACCCAGCAGCTGACACTGGCTCGACTGGAGCATAAATGGTGTAATTCTGCAACCACACATGACAGTCCTAAATTTAAGCTTGTTCCATCCAGATTTTGGCTGATAACTAGAAACAGAAAAATCACTAAATCAACCATTTTCAAAACCGGCTGTGGCTTTGAAAAGCCCCCAGGTCCTTTTGCTTCCTTTCCCACACTCCCCTTCTCCACCCAACCCCGCCCCCCTCAATACCACAGCTTCTTAAGTGGACGAGAGACTTAGCATGGCCATCGGACCGGGAAGGGCGGGCAATCTACTGCGTGAGGGCCGCCCAGCCCAGAGCCAGCCCTGACTTCTGCCCCCGGGGCTGTTATTGCAAAGGGGCCGCCTGGAGATCCGTGCCTCCAGGCATTTTGTTATTTTACTGTTTGCTTTTGGAACTTCTTAAAACAAACCTCAAAGAGGAGAAAACTCCTGTCTGAAATGAATTCCTTTTAGAATCCAAGAAATGACTCACAGAGGCTATTTTGGCATTTCTGCTCCCTATTGAGTTAATATGATTAGACTCATAAATTCTATTTTTGAAATGTAGACTTTGTACCCTGAATATTCTTCCAGAACAAAAATAACTGGGGTGGGGAACAACACTGATGTTTACATATTTGGTGTTATCTAAATACGTGCTAGTTGCCCACTGACTCTTGTCTTTCATCATCTGTTTTTCCATCGGATTAAAAAGATTGGGTAAATTCTTCAGTAAAATTGCATAACACTCTTTAGGATAAATCTTGTCCCTGTATAAGATAACAACATGAAAAGTTCTGTGTTCACCGAATGTCCTTCGACTGATGCATGGAGAAGTAAAATGTGGTACATGCACTCCATGAAATATTATCTGGCATTAAAAAGAAGTGAAATTCTGGCACATGTTACAACTTGGATGAACCTTGAGGGCACTGTGCTGAGTGAAATAAGCCAGTCACGGAAGGATGAATACTGCATGACTGCACTTTTGAGAGGTCCCTGGAGGAGTCGGGTTCATAGAGACAGATTGTGGGGTGTCAGGGGCTTGAGTTTGGGAAGAAGGAAAAGCTCTGGAGATGGATGCGAATGTACTTACTGCCATTGAATTGTACACAAAAAAATGGTTAAAATGGTAAATTTTATGTTGTGGGCATTTTAACACACACATACAACGTTGTTTTCCCTGGGAGCAGACACCCAAATTCTCTGGGAATAATACCCAATCATTTTTTGGCTCCCCCAGACTTATCTTTGATCTTACCCACCCTGCTCTTCCAGGAATAAGCAAGGTACTCCTCCTTCAGAGCTAACGCATGGCCAGACCTAAATCCCACCGCATCCAGCAGTGCCTGTGCCAACTGAGCAAGCGTTTCCCTCCAGCCTTCACGGATGGTCTTGGCGGGGGGGCAGGTGCAGCCTTCCTTCCTGGAGAAAAAGTCTCAACGGTAGAAATCTGACAGCTCCTGAAATTCGTTTTAAGTCACCGTAGTCATCACATAAGCGACACACAAAGCCTTTGTTCTTGTGTAATAAACGGTCGGCCCCTGAGTGTTCAAAGACACGTGGCCCTCCATTTGGCCATAAAATTTACCCTAACCTGCAGACGGCTCTCTCCATTTCAACCGTGCAGAAGCCTGTTTTTAAACATTTTGATTGTCAGGTAATTCTTGATAACTCCTGTGAAGCGATGTTGTGCACAATAAAAGACTTCACGTGGGACCATTAAGAACAACGAACCGGGCTAACCACAAACCTCAAAAGAAGTATTCTGTTGTTTGAGGTTTAGATAAAAAAGAAAGATCTTTATTCTTGCCAAGACCAGAAAGGTCTTCTGAGAACTTCATTTTTGAAAGAGTCCCTGGCATGATGGCAGATGCAGTAAGCAGCCCTCTCATGTGTTCTCACGCTTTCCTTTCGAGGCACATCACACATTTCAGAATTACACAGTGGAAGATCTCTGTGGCCGGGCGAGTGACCAGTCATAACGTTCCCAAAATACTCCTTCTTCAATATCATCTTTTTAAGTAGATTCACCCCAAACATTCTATTCCTTGAACTGAAACAGCCTCCCTTCTCCCTTTACGATGCACCTGGATGGAGTCTGGAGAAGCGAGGATTATGGGGAATTGGATCAAACAGAAACCACATTGTCAGATGAACCTCGCAAGTTCAAAAAAAAAAGTCTAAAGTATGTTTTTCATAGGCAGACCATTCTTGGTTTCCTAATGGGCCTAATTTGGAGGGATGTTAACACACCGCAGTGGGTTTTACCCTGCCACCTTTGGCTTCTAGCCCACCCCAGCTGACGTACCCTCGGGGCAAAGGAGAAAGATGGTTGACAACTCAATTCCCATCAGCTTCCAGGGAGGCTGATCAGGAAGATCTCTCTTTGACCAGGGCTGGGGGAGCGACCACCCTCCAGTGCAGATGCAGCGTGAAGGTGCAGGGCACGGCAGGGGACGAGGGCTGCCCCTGAGACCCAAGGCTGGGCACCCGCCCCGTCCCTCTGGCCACGACGACAAGCTCTGGGCAGAGCAGGAAAGCGGCTCCGGCAAGCTGTTCTTCCACTCCACCCTGTTGACCTTCCCCCCAACTCTTTTTCGTCCCCCTTGAAAAGGCTGGGCAGAACAAAGGATGTGGTTTCTTCTGGAGGTCCTAAGATAGGGCGCAGGAGAAACGCTCCCAAGAGAGGGTGCATTTTGTGACCCTGGAAGGCCAGCGTGGTTGGAGTCCCACACAGAATGTTTACGAAAGCCCACGCAGACCCCAGAGAGCTCTAGAAAAGCCTCCCCGGTGCTCAGACTGGCGGGGTAGGGGCAGGGGCCAGAGGGTGTCCCTCCACATCCCCAGCTGCTGACAAGTACACGAGCTGCGAACGAAAAGGATGGAAGCGGTTTCAGGTGGGTGGATGGGCGAAGACCTCAGCGATGAAATGGAGCCAGGAAGGCAAAGCTACGAGAGGGAAGCGGTGTGCACAGGAGAAGCCTCAGGTGCAGAGACCTTGAGGTGGGGGCCGAGGACATTCAAGGAGCAACCGAGCGGGCTGGAGGCTAGAGCGCAGGAAGGAGGGGGGTGCAGGCAGCTGAGTTACAGGGTGGGGTCGGGTCCCCTCCAAAGAGCACCAGTGGTTGCACGAAGATGGTCCCCAAGTGACCTCGGAGGGCACCCTGTCTTCTCACCTGGAGCACTGAACCACCTAGGGGGGCCAGCAGAGGGAACACCTCATTCAACAGCCAGTGAGGCAGGGCCGCTGTCACCCTTACACATGGCTGGTGAAGGTACCTGCCTTCCCTGGCGTGCCCTCCACCCGCCTCCAACACTTTAAGACAAAATCCACTCGCCACTGACTGCTCGCTGTATTCTCCACGGAGACGGCAAAGCCAGGCTACCCTCCTCCCAGCCCCGCTCTCCTCTGCAGTCCAGCTTAGACTGGTCCTTCTCGGTTGGCAGTGATTTTACCTCAGGGAGCACTGCTGGGTTTGGAGATATTCGAGGCTGGCACACATGGGGTGGGGGACCCCTGGCATCTGCTGGGTAGGGGCGGGGGTGCTGCTGCCAACAGCCTCCAGTGCCCGGAATGACCCCCCACAACAGAGAATCACCCCATCTAAAATGCCAGCGGATGGGCATGAAGGACGACCACCCTGAGGAGCTTACCAGGGAGGGTCCTATTTCACAGAAAAAATGACCCACAAGAAAGCTGGCTCAGCTCCTTCCAAAATTAAGTGCCCCCCTCCTTTGTCACACATTGGAAAACAAGTGGGTTTCTATTTCAGTCTATGGGGTGGGTTTGCCGTCTGCTTGGCAGGCTTTCTGGCAGAAGCCTGATGCCTCGTGGATGGTGACGTGTGGTTTGCTGTGTACCAGGAGCAGTCCCCAAATGGGCCAGAGCCACACCCGTGGAGGCAGACCACCCGCGGAGCTCCCGGAAGCTGGAACACCCCCGGCTGGGTCCTTCCCGCGCAAAGTGGCTGGACGCGAGGCTTGAAGCTGTAGGCACTTCCTGGCACCGTGGTCTTTCACTTTGGGACTTTTTTCCCCCTTTTATACTTGGCCATAAGTGCTCCCAAATTCCAAGAAGAGGCTTGTCTAAAAACACCTTTAAATAGGTATGTCAGCAATGTCGCCACACAATACAATGACCTCGGGCCGAATTGTGTCCCCCTCCAATTTGTATGCTGAAACCCCAGCCCTCAGCCCCTCACGATGTGACTGCATTTGGAGACCGGGTCTTTAAAGACATAATTAAGGTAAAATGAGATCATTAGGGAGAGCCTGAACCTAATCCGACTGGTGTCCTATAAGAAGAGACTGGGACACAGACCCACCCAGAGGGACGGCCACATGAGGACCCGGGGAGAAGACATTGTCTACAAGCTTCTGTTGTTGAAGCCGCCCAACCTGTGGGACTTTGATGCGGCAGCCCCAGCGGGGTAACACAGCCATCCTAGGGCTTCCAGGGCTTCAGAAGTTCTCCCATGTGACCTGCCACCTGGCGCCACCACCTCCTTCGGGGACACGCTCTGAGGAAGAGTCCAGGCTCTGATCACTGTCAGGGATGGGGGTCTCACTACTTCACAAAGACATTGTTGAGCCTGGTGTATCAGTCCCTTCTTGCTGCTGTAACAACAGGAATTAAACACAGCGGGGGTTTCTTCTCCCACAGTTCTCGGGGGCAGACGTCCAAATTCAGTTTCCCTGGCCTGCTGCTTCCGCAGTCATAGGGGACTGTCTGTTCCCTGCCTTCCCAGCACCCGGGGCTGCATCCGCCTCCCTTGGCTTGTGGTCCCTTCCTCCATCCGGAAGCCCGCAGTGTAGCATCTTGCTGCCGTCGTCACATCGCCATCTTCTCTCTGTGTCAAATCTCCCACTGTCTATCTTTGCAACACTTGCGAGAGCATTTAGGACCCACCTGGGTGATCCAGGATCATGTCCCATCTCAAGATCCTTAATCACATTTACAAAGTCCCTTTTGTCATAAAAGGTATTACATGTTGGCAGATTCCGGGGATCAGGACATCTTTGAGGGGGGGAAGGCGTTTTTCAGCCTACCATGTGCCTTCAGGAAGAGTTCTTGGGCCAGACCATTTCACTGGCCACCAACCAGCCTGGGGACAGGCCCCCTCAGCGGTGGTCAGAGTAGTTCAATCATGGGACACAGCCTATGTGACCACGTGTGGGTGACGAGGAGCTCCAAAAGAGATCTGAGGGTGGCAGATCCCCTGTGGGGCCTTGCTTGTAAGGCCTACCCAGAAGATATTCCCCAGAATATTTATATCTCTTAAGATTGCTTTGGATTAAAGGAATAAAGTTCAAGTGACAAGGGCCGTGTTGGTGATCACCCCCTTACCTCGAGCCAGCAGTCACCCCCGCCATGGAAGCAAGCAAACAAGTGGCGTTCCAGCTGACGGGGACTTGAAACACTCTGGAAAGGGGCCCCAAGACCCAACACCCCCAAGACCAGACCTCATGCATCCCTCGGAGGTTGTGCAATATAGTCCTTATGGGGAGTGAGGTCACTTCTCTGTCACGTCAGCCAAAGCGTAGCGGGGTGCAATTTACAAAGTGCTAGTGGCAGCTTGGCTCAGCTCATTTTCTTCCCCCAGCCCAGAAGATTTTTCTCCCCCTAAAAGCTTGCTTTTAAAGAACTGGACCCCGAACAGTCACAGGGAACTTGAATACTAACAAACACATCATTAAACCTATACGACTTCCTTCCAGCGCATTCTGTCCAGATGCAGGGGACAGTTACGGCATTTAGTTTCAGACCACCCTCATTATGGCTCCCACCCACCCCTCACTTTATTAAATTGCCTTCGGGGGGAAAAAAAAAGTCATAAAGATCTAAGTCGCTGCTTCTCTCCCCGCCCTCCCAATTAAATGTATCTAAATGGGCAATCACTGCTTCCAGAAGAAAACCTAAGACATTTCTCTGTTTCTCTATTTCTCAAGTCTCAAGAAGCTGCCACTATTCTTAAGCATCTGAGGACCCAACTGATTACTCCCAACCAAAGCCTCCCTTCTCGGAGGAACAAACGCTTCCTGAGAAACCTCGCAGCCAGCCAGTCGGTCACATACCAGCCCGCTGTTACAGAACAAGGTGACTCAAAGAGGTGCCACCAATCAGAGCATTGCTGCCCATCAGTGTTCAGTGTGGCGGGCTGAATTCTATCCCCCAGAAAGACACGTGGAAGTCCTAACATGATACCTGTGAAATGTGACCTTATTGGAAATACGTCTTTGCCGCGGTAATCAAGTTAAGGTCAGATGGAACCAGGGTGAGCCCTAATCCAAAGACCAGTGTCCTTAGGAGAAGAGGGGGGTTTGGACACAGGTGTACAGAAGGAAGACTATGTGAAGGTACCAGGAGAGTGCTGTGGGACGGCAGTGACACGCTGTAAACCCAGGAGAGCCAAGGATTTTTGTCGACCATCAGAAACTCGGACGAGGCAAGGCAGGGGTCTTCCCCTGAGCTCCCAAGAAAGAGTCAACCCTGCTGATGCCTCGGACCCAGGCTTCTGGCCTCCGGGCTGCGTGCGAGGTTGTGCACGTCTGTGGGTTGAGCCTCCTGCCCTGTCATGCTCTGCATAGTGGCCCCAGACAAGAAACCCCTGCATCAGGCTGAAATGCCAGTTTTGGTCCGTTGAATGCAAAAGCTGCTGTCTGGCTTCATTCTTAATATATCTCTTCTGCTTCTCACATTTCCTGAACCTGACTTAAGCTGCAAACCTGAGGAAGAACCACCCATGCCCTCTTGGGGTTTGATAGCTAGCTCCACAGGGGAATAGTGGAACATCCCCTCCGTAGCCCAGCCTCCCCACAAGTTCTCTTGAAGTGGGCTGGAGCAAAATGAAAACACAGTAATACCATACAGTTGTCTCCACAGGGCTCGGGGAGGGAGGATAGAAGATGAGCATCTAGTGGGTGTCTACGGCCTGCCTGATCCCCTGCTGGGAGCGCACCTGGACCACACCATCCGCGCCCCTGTCAGGCGAGGGCCAGGCCTCCCGTTCTGCAGGTGCAGTACCTGTGAGTGGAGTCTGAGTCAGGCCTCCTCGCTCCAACATCCACACAAGGGCCCACCCTCAGCCTGGTGTGCCCATCAAGCCTGTTCTCTATCCAGTCTCTGTGTGGGACCTCTGAATTTCCATTCAGCTCAGCGCCATCATAGCAGCATTTTCAAACTCCCAGTGAGCCTCAGAGTCGCCTGGAGGGCCGGTTAAAACATCCATCGCTCCCCACCACTGCCCCCATCCCCAAAGTTTCTGATTCGCTGGGTCTGGGTGGAACCCAGGTTCTGCACTGCTAACACGTTTCCACGCAATGGTCCAGGTTCCAGGGCTTGAGAGCCAGTGGCTTCGGTGACCCTGGATGGCATCAGGGTGGCCCGAGCCCTGGTGCCAGTCCCTCCATGATGGGAGAAAAAGGGAGGGGGAGCAGGCCTCCTGCCTCACCGACCCCCACTCCAACCTGCCCCTCCCGGTCGCCTCCATTGGCAGGAACCCTCGCCCCCCGGGACCTCCCACCCTCGGATGGCCCGCTTGGCCTTCCTTCTTGTCCCCCGTTCGTGATTTGTTTGTGTGGTAAAGGGCCACCGAACTGCCGTTCATGGGGCAGACCTGCCAGTGAAGAGACGTCATTCCGTTGTCATTTCTCCCCATTGACATTAAACTTTGCATTTGAATCATTTCACTAAGGGCTGAACTGTGTCTACCCGAAATTCACATGTTGAAATCCTGACCTCCAATACCTCAAAACGTGACTACATTCAGAGGTAGAGCCCTTCAAGCAGTAGTTAAGGTCAAATGAGGTCATTAGGGTGCACCTAATCCAGTCAGACTGGTGTCCTTTTTTTGTTTGTTTAGCACAACTTACATATTGCAAATGGAAAAAAAATAATATTACTTAGAGTATTTTAAGTTAAATTGCCTTTGAATGGGGGTTGACTTTCTAGTACTCAAAGGTCTGTGAGACCTATCTAGAAAATGCACTGCTACAGAAGAGGGAGACTCCTTAAATCGAAAGTGGGGAGGGGTGGGCCTGTGCGCTTTCCTTTGGTTCATTGCGGCCACACTGTCTCGCGGTAGCTGCTTTCTTGTGTCGCTGTCACTTGAAGGCTGGCCTGGCTGCCGACTTAACAGTAGGAGATCAGGACACAGGCACACACAGAGGGACGACCGAGTGAAAACACGGGGAGAAGATCGTCACTTACAAGCCCAGAAGCGAGGCCTGGGGCGTAACCGACCCTGCCTGCGCTTGATCTTGGACTTCCAGGTCCCACAACTGTGAGGAAATAAATGTCTGTAGTTTAAGCCCAGATCGCGGTATTCTCTTGTGGCGGCCCTAGCAGACGAATACGCATTGTTTGCCTTTCTGTGTCCCCGGTGGATTATAAACTGCCAAGGACGAGAACTGTGTCTTTTCTTCCCTGGATTCTGAACGCTTAGCATGTGCCTGGCACATGCACGGGGCATAACAGTGATAATGATAATGAAACAATAACCATTATTTATCGAGCGCTCGCTACGTGCAGGTCCCTTGCTCAGCACTTTGTATTTACCGCTCGCAGCTATAACGTAGGCACTACGGTTAGCACTGTTCCAAAAACGAGGCTCTTGGGGGGGCACAGATTGGGGAGGAGGCTTCCCCAGAGATGCACGGCTCACGCGTGTTGCCTGCAGGAGGCTGAACGTTGACCCCAAAGACAGCCACGTCCTAATTCCTGGAACCTGTGAGAGCCGCCAATGGGACTCTGGAGATATGATTCCTTTAAAGATCTTGACATTGAAGATTATCCTGGAGTCACCCTAAATACATTGACCCCTGTCCTTAGGGGAAGGTTGAACACAAACAGAAGAGGAGAAGGCAACACGGTCACTTAAGCAGGATGCCACCCCACTGGCCTTGAAGACGGAGAAAGGGACCCTGAGCCAAGGGACGCCACTGCCCCTAGACGCCGGTCGGGGCCAGGGCGGGATTCCCCCCTGGGGCCGCGGGAGGGAGCCCAGCGTTGCAGACACCCTGGCTTCAGCACAAACTGATGTCAGACTTCCAGCCTGCAGGACCGTGAGAGAATACAGCTGTGGCCGTTTGTTCCAGCAGCCCCGGGAGCCTGACGCCGTGGAAAAAGGCTTTATGCCCAGCTAGTCTGTCTTCAGAAGCTACACTGTTGTTTGGCTGTGCTAAGGTTTTTAAGGAGTATTTCCTTAAGATTTTCAGGTTTGAACTCTTCTGTGAGGTAAAACTTTAAATATAGTGATGTGTACAATACAGCTTGACAAATTTAAACACCTCTGTGGCCCCCACCCTGTCAAGATATAGAACGGGCCCCTTTCCAGCCAATCTGTGCTCTGTCCCCAAGCGGTCACTCTTCCCGGCTTCTGTCACTGCAGGTTAGTTTTGCCTGTCCCTGAGCTTCAGAGAAATAACAGCACATAGAACGTTGTGTGTATTCACAGTTGTTTTTCATTGGTCCACGGTCTGAATAGGCCACAGCTTGTGTATCGTTTGTTTAGTGTCCCCAGGAGGGAATTTGAAACATCTACATGATACAAATCAAACTAGAGCTAAATGGCAAGGAGTGACACGCCAGCCAGGGGGGTCATACACGTGGGGTTTGTCATGCGGTTGAAATGAGACAATTTACAAAAAACCCAGGGCAAAGTGCCCACAGGAATGTTTGTTTCCATCCCCCTCACCGAGCGGGCGCCTGGGGAGTAAACAGTCGTGTCCCACGAGGCCACATGATGTTATTTTATGAGCTGGAGGGGAGGAAAGACTGACCCTCTCCCTCATAGGTTGGGCAGCTGGGTCTCTGGAATAAGGGGACAGCAGAGAGATAACAGCAGGAAAGGTTAACGCAAATGTATTCATTTCAATATGGGCATGGGGGCATCACAGGAGAGAAGGGAGTACCCAGATAAATGGGTGAGATTTGAGAGCTCGTGCACTGCTGCCATAGCGGGAGGGCAGGGAGGGCGAAGCCAACATTTAGAGGAGAGTAAATGATTTTTAGGAGAGAGAAAGAAGCCCTTAGAAGATTAGGCAGGAGGTATGGCAGTTATGACAAAGTTCACCTGGGTGTGGGGCTGGCTCCTAGCCTACTCTCCTATGATAAGAGCCAGTCTTCCTGGGGGGTGACATTCCTGGGAAGGGGACACAGGACAATCGAGCTCCTCTTGGAGGATCTGGCTTTAGGCAGATATGGGGAGTTCGGCCAAAGACTCTCCATCCATTTGCCACTTTCCCAGTGCTCCGCCTCAAGACAATAAGCATGCCACGGTGGCATATTTTGAAATGACATGTCCTAAACTCCTTCATAGTCAAATTTCTTTCACTTTTGCTGCAACCTTCGCTCTGCTGTGTGTCCTCCGGCCACCCAATTTACGATGCAGGACCTCGGGGCCCAGTCCTCCGAACTCCGCCTAGGACAGGGTGGCCTTCATCAACGCTCATCACCAACACCTGTGAACAGCTCTCCTTCCCACAGGTGGCAGGTTAGACGCGGCCACTTGGGAAAGATCACTCGGACAAAAACAGCCCCAGACACCTTCCCCGCCGCCCCCCGCAAAAGGTGCTCTGCAATTATCTATCCTGAAGGGTCAGCTTGCATTTAGTGAATTAACTTTAGAGATAGTTTTCAAATCTTGAAAACGAGTCTAAGACTCATATACGCTACTGGAGTTTAGGTAGTGATTCCTTTTTATGAACGAGAAGGGCAAGTCTCCCATTGGCTGCAGCACTTCGGAATGGCACAGAGTTTGCCCGGATGCTTTTCTTCCTATGAACATCAGACATCCCCTCTCTGCCTCCTTCCCACCTCAGAGTCCCAGAAAAGCACCCTCAGCCTCTCCTTGCCAGAACGCGCGTGCGTATGTGTAGTTGTAATAAACCCCCGTGAGTCCCCCATCCGAGATCCAGAGTATTAATGACCGGGCATATCCACTTCCGTGTCTCTCTCCCCATTAGAGACACATTTAGGCCGAAATGTGTTTAGCCTTGGTTAGTTTTTAAGATTTTATTTGTTTATTTTTAGAGAGAAGGGAAGACAGAGAGGGAGAGAAACATCGATGTGGGAGAGAGACATCAATCGGTCGCCTCTTGCACGCCCCCCACCTGGGGACCCGGCCCACAACCCAGGCCTGTGCCCTGACCAGGAATCGAACTGGTGACCCTTCAGTTTGTGGGACGACACCCACTCCGCTGAGCCACACCAATCAGGACTCACCTTGTTCTTTCCCGATAACATAGTTTTATGATATAGAAAGTTTTTTACTTTTGCCAGAAGTTATCATGTTAAATACCATTTTCTGGGATTCATATTTTTCACTCAATGTTTTAAGTTGCCCAGATTTATTCTCGGGGTGATGGATGGTTGTAGGTAATTCTTTCTCACCACGAGGTGCTACCCCGTTATAGGACGGTGCTGCAATTGGTTTATCCACAGTCTGGTCTGAGGGCAGTTTCCAGGGTTTGGCTGTTCCTAAGAGTACTGGTTATCAAGATCCTTCTGCTTTTTTTTTTTTTTTTTTTTGGATGGATGTGGGCAGGAGTTTCTCTTTGGTATGTGCCTGGTGCAAACTTCATGAGATAATGCCAAATACTTCCTAAACGGCCACAGGCACTCTCCACCCGCACCACGCTGTCTCTCGCCCCGATTGATGAGGGAAGTGGGGATTGCTCGGTAGGTTGAGCCAGAGAAGGGTGCTCTTCCAGACGGAAGAGGTGAAATCAGACCATGACCTCACACTATCCCCACAACGCCAGGCAGCTCGAAGGCTTACATTCCAAACGCAAAGCTAGGAGTTGAAAAGTGAGATGAATATTTATCTTAACATGAGTAGAGAAGGACTTCTAAGACATAAGAGGCACAAACCATATTAAATGAATGACACTTTTGACTCAAAATTAAGAACATTTGTTCATCACAAAAATACCGTAAAGGGAGTAGACAGACAAGATAGTATGTTACTATACATAGTAGAAAAGGGATTTGCTTCTAGAATATATAGAGAACCCTGGCCAGCCAAGAAGAGCTCCTAGATGGTTCTCCATCAATACTCTGCCCCGCCTCCCACAATCCACACAGCAGTAGCCCGTAGCCTGTTGAAAACTTGAACCAGACCATGGCATGCTCTTCTCTACGTGTGTCTGGCCCCCAATTTCCTTTGCTCAAAGTCACATCTCAGCTTGTGACTTGGTCGCCTTCATCCGACCCCTCTTGGACTCCAGGGACTCCCAGGCCTTCTGCCACCTCGGGCCTTGGCAGTCGTCAGACCCTGCACCTGGAAGGGTCTTCCCAGCAGCCCCTGGGGCTGGTTCTCGAAAACATCTGTTGTGACCACGCCCTCTAAAGGACATCCCCAAGCTTCACTGTCACAGCTCACAGCTGTCTCCTCCACGGCCACCACTCTGCACTCCCCAGGACAACAGAAGGGGGTGTGGCCCTTCCTGGAGTTGTGGGTTGGGTTGGCCTGGGGGTCAGGAGTTTTAGCAGATGGAGGTTTTCTTGGGTGCCTGGACAGCACCTGGGACCCTCGCTGTGACCAGGATGCGGCCTGCAGGCAGCTCCATGATGTCAGGATCCCACACCCACTGCAGTTCCAGGGCTGTGCACACACTCGGCCCTGACCACACACATGGTCCCTGGGTCCAGCAGCCCTGGGAAGTTAGGCTCTGCACACATGACCAGGCACACACACGTGCACACAGTCACTGCCCATTAAGCATATCACATACTTTCTCTCTGAATCATCTCAGCACCCTCCTCATGGAGTTGGCATTATTACCCTCCATTGTACAGATGGGCAAAGAGAGGCCCTGAGGGGCGAAGGGTCTTATCCAAGGAATCAGCTAGTGAGTAGCGGAGCTGAGCTTCTACGGCACAGCTGACATTCTTGTCACTTCCTGGAAGTGACAAGTTGCTGGCTCCTCACACCAACCCCAAGAAGGACAAGCAAGGATGCACCGCATGCCTACGCAGATCCCACGGCCGCCTTCGAATCACCGCACGCTCCTATCCACCTGCCAGGAACTTGGCCTCAACTTTGTGCTTCAAAGGTGGGGGTAGAGGATGGGAAGTCACTGGCGCACGAAACACTTTAAAGAGCCTTCCCACGCTCCTTCCTGCAAATGGGAAATGGGAGAGGGACCAGGCTGTGCGCATCGGCCCCTGTCAAGAAGGGTCCCCTTTCCCCGGGCAGACTCAGTGCCCACCAGGACTCACAGCTCATACAAGGAGCACAGGGGACCTTGGGCCCCCAGCACGCTCCTGCAGGTGCCTGGTGCCGGGCACGGCTTGTGCAACTGTACATAGCAGCCCTGTAACTAAAGAGGACGCCGGCCTTGGGTGCAGTGGCCTGGAGGTGGCATTGACCCTAGTTGATTCGGTCAAACCCCCTGGGGCCATGCTCAGAGCAGGAGAGGACCAAGGAGGCAGAGGAGCCCACCTACTCCCAGCAGCCAGCAAATCCGTCCCGAGGGAAATGTGCCTTTTCCACGTGCCACCAACAGTGCCAGGTCCTTCGCCCAGTCTGTCTGTGTGTCTCCCTCTCCGCTCTTCTCAGCTCTCTCTGTTCGCACTGCCCCCCCTGCCCCTGACTCTCTCTGATAGATTCCACTTAATTCGTTGCAACAGACAGACAGTCTGCTCACGTGGATGGCAGTTCCCAACCGTGGGGGGCTGGAGAGGAAGCGCTACATTCAGACCGCAGGCCGGAACCACACCTGGGATTGGCCAGGGACACTGTTGCTGTGGCAACCCCCCTCCGGCTTCCTGCCTGACCCTCTGCACTGAGCATCACCTTCATTATTACCCGTCGGCAACATGCCACAGATTGTTAAAGCACTTTAATTAACTCGGCTTTGGTGCAGGGGACTTAGTCATTGCCTGCCACCCTCTCTGCGGCGACCTGCGCCCTGCCACCTCTCCAAAGGCAGCCCGTGAATCCGTCCCAGCCTTTCCTGCACATTTGGGACTTGGAGTAATTTATATCCAAATAGTACTCCGGGAGATTTAAGGAAGCAGCTGCAGCTGCCTCCTTGGCCTTCTACCAGGCTCGAGGTTCCCTTCGTCGTCCTGAGGCACAGTCATTTTAGGTAAATACCGACGTCTTTGAAAAGAAAGTCAGTGCCTCGTTAGACATGTGTGGAGAGAAGACAGTCTGTAGTTTGCTTCCACCCTGGGCTCCAATACAGGGCAGACGCTGCCCCTGCCTTCGTGGACCTTAGCTGGAAGGAGGGGCAGGGAGGGACCGAGGGGATGACGGGGCCCAAATCAAGCAGATGGTCCCAGAAGTCAATGGGTCCCAGTGGCTGAGAGCCTCGGGAAGGAAAATGAGCATCTCTGAGGTGGCCCTTGTGTTTTTCCTCGTAAGAGTCGGTCATTGGCACCTCATGAAGAAGACACCTCCCCTGTGTCTGACTCGATGGATCGATTAACAGATATGGAGTCGGGAGATGTATAAATATACAAGTGAATGAAGAGAGAGACTGGGGTTTTCTTTGAAAAAAAAAAATCAGGATCTCAGCACTTATCTCCCTCAACTTTTGGTCATTCTAGTCCTCAAAGTGCTGCAAACATTACATATAAATGAGGGCTGATCACATTGACCTGGACTTTCTGGGGAGAGAAAATATACCTAAAAAATTAAAAGCCAAGGAATGGGAGTTAACGTGATGCTCACTACAGGCTGCAGAAGCCATTCTGCTTGTTAATGAAAATCTAATCCCATTTCGATGACTTCTACCGAAGCGAAGACACTGAAGTATACTCTCCATGTACTTAATAATACTCTCCAACAGAAATGGGGCACATCAAAGACCCAGAACTAGTGTAAAGAGTTTTACTCGTGTTACTTCACTTAATCATTTGTTTGTTTTGCTTAACAGATACACATGCAGCATTTGCCATGTGCCGGGCAATCCTCTAGGTGCTTCTGAAGCATCGGCTTATCTCATCTTCACCACAACACCGGGAAGGAGGTGCAATTATAGTCCTCAGTTGTCAGACGAAAAGCGGACGCGTGGGCCGTTGATACCTCCTGCGGAGTCCCTGCAGCCCGTCTGCACCCGCACCTCTGGCTCCTAAGGCCCTGAGCCGACCCCCCGCGGCGCTCTGGGCACCCTCCCCTGGTGGTCTTCCCGCTACTGCTGCACGGTAGCACAGCCTGGTCTGTCTGAATGGGACTCGGGCTCTAATTATCTTGCCTTTGCAAGCCATTGTTCAGGTCTCCACCTAAAAGAGGCATCAAAGAGTTAAAGGCGTGTGGGAAGATCACGCCTTGGGCTTCTTCAGAAATCCTCCCGGTAGCTCACCGCCCCACCCATTAATGGAAGGGCATGAACCACCAGTCTAAAAGAAAACTCTTGTTTCCCTGACTTTGCTTGCTTATGTTTCATCCTTCAAAGGACAACTGGGGTGCAGATACCACGCCCGCATCAGATAAAAGTGCAGGAGCTGCATCTAATCAGCCATCTTCACCTGGGGGGCTACTTAATAGCCACCTGCCCCAGCAAGTCCGTCATTACAAGCAAGGCTGCAACTCAGCACTTGCACCACCCTTGGAATGGGTTCTAGGAGCCGCGTGATGACCAGTGAGGCCATCTGCGCAGCCCCGTGGTGGCTGGTCTGACAGATGGTTTCATCCCGACAGAGGCAGCGCAGGACCGAGGAGGCTCAGCATCTTGCCTTGGATTCCGCGTGATCACCAAGTCAAGATCTGAATTCAGTTCATTCCTGCTGCACTCCCTGGCCCCAAGGGACCCGCTGTAGCACTCTCTCCCTTTTCAAAATCAGCGTTATTGATGTGTAACTTACATGCAATAAAGTGCACCCAATTTGCTTGTACAGTTTGGTGAGGCAGTATAAACACTCACGTAATCAATGTCATAAATATATATAGAACGGTCCCGTCGCCCCCAAGAGTTGTCCCCTGTGCCTTTGCAGTCAGCCCTGCCCCTGGCCTCGGCATCCGCCCAGCGGCTCTCCGACCCCGTGGGTTTGGTTTGCCCTTCTGAGAACTTCATGTAAGTGGAATCAAATATAAACTTCCCATGAGTGGGAGGAGGTGCGACGGTTGCTGTGATTTAAAGTTTGCTGTGCTCTGAGAGGCTGGGGGCGCATTTACCTCCAGGCCACGCCCCCATCCTCAGCGGGTGCACCTGCCTCGCTGGCGCCAGGCGGAAGAGTCTGGTTGAGGCAAGGATGAGAAAGCAGGGCGCTCAGCCTCCGAGCACGGAGAACGCAGGGTGGTTCTGCCCACAGTTCCCCATCCCTGTGTCCCCCTGTCCCTCTCTCAGTCTGCTTGCCACGGAACATGTGTTCCACTTCATCTCTACGGATGACGCAGCCTGGGGTCCCCAGAGTGGCTCTCGTCACCTTTGCTTCATGGCTTCCTTCTCAGCTCACACCCCTCCTGGGACCTTTCGGCTTCCCGATGCCTGTCCCCCCACCCCCGCCCCGACCCCCAGCGTCCCGCCTTTGGTTATATCTCTCCCATCCTGGCTCCTCCGTGTCCCCAGGAACTCGGCTCCTTGTTTAAATCCATTGCTTCCGCTTCGGTGACAAGCAGATCTGATGCATTTCAGTAGCGATAAGAGGTTGAGGCGGGAGCCCTACATAGGCCAACGTTCCCTCGTCGTTTCCTGGACGGTGGGCCTCCCCGGAGTCTCCCCAAAGCACATTTTCACTGCCGAAGCATGGACTGGTGCTCCCTCTTGTCTCCCTTTCAGGGGACATTAATGAAAAACCAGGGGAGAAGTGCGGAGGCTGCTCTGGGAGAGAAGACTCTCACAGAAGGACACCGGATCTCGAGCTCGGGCAGACAAGAGAGGCCCACCGCCCTGCACCCCAGTTTCCTCCTTAGATTCCCGTGAGGGGAGCCCTCATCACCTGGCCTTGCACGTACTGAGCACCCAGTAACTGGGCACTGGGGTTTATACACACCACGCCGTGGTCAGGGGCCTACGACGGAAGGCCAGGTGGAAAAACTGGTCGAGAGTCTGCCCTAGCCAAGCCCACCTCGGTGTACACACACTTCATCAAAGCCTCGCGCACGGAGACAAAAACCATGTTCTTTGCCTCAGATCCGTGCCTGGCAGAATGATCCCCAAAGGTGTCCCTGCCGTAATCCCTGGGGTCTGAGAAACCATTGTGTTCTGCAGCAAAAGAGACTTGAAATGTACTTAAAGTTATGCTTTTTAAGACAGAAAAATTTTCCTGTATTATCCGGGTGGTCCCATCTCATCACGTGAGCCTTTGAAAGCAGAGCACTTTCTCAGGCTGGGCTCAGAGGAGGGATGCAGAAGAGAGGGAGTCGGGGGGACCCCAGGGGCAAGAAGGATTCTGGGCCTTTCCTGTCTCTGAGATGCAGGGACTGCATGAGGGACCAGGGAGGGGCCTCTAGGAGCTCAGGGTGGCCCCGGTTGACAGTCGCAAGGAATCAGGGACCTCAGCCCCACAAACACACGGAACTGGGTTCTGCTAACGACCTGGGTGAACTTGGAGCCAGATTTCGCTTGAACTTCCCAATGACGGCCCTGCTGGTAGACACTTTGGTTCAGGTCGTGAACTTGAAGCAGGTATGCCCGCTGCACGGCCCAGACTTCCCACCCACAGGCTGTGAGAGATGGGGCCGCATCGCATCTCTCCCTGTGCCGATCGCTCCCAGGGGCCCCCGTCCATCAGAGTCAAGTCCAGCCTCCACATGCTACAAGGTCCCGTTTCCTCAGTCTCGTCTCCAAGTTGTCCCCTGCTACCCTGTCTTCCAGCCAGGTAGCTTCCTCTGTGGCTGGCACGGGCCAGGGGTGTCCTCCTCCAGGTGCCTTCCCGTGGGACGTGCTTGCCCACAATAGCTTCTTTGCTCACCTCCTCAGGGACTTTGTTCAAACCACACTTCTCGGCAAGACCTGCCCTGACCCCCTCCCCCAATCACCCCTGCTTTACTTCTCTCTATAATCTAGCACAGGTACTTTTACTTATTTATTCTACTTCTTGCCTGGCTTT
>PVJD01007284.1:0-86491 GCA_004026545.1 Mormoops blainvillei | reverse complement strand
TCCCAGCACAGGAACCAGAGACTGCATTTTATCTAGTCTCCTGGGATTAAAGATATGGAGTGAAACTTCCATTGGGAGCTTTCCTTAAAACACACTCTCTCCCCAGCCTCCTCTTTTTATTGCAGTGTAGGTCGGCTGTTTTTCTCACCAAAATGCAGGAAAGCAATTAGGCCCAAGGGTTTCAGAAGCAGCACCAGTTCAGGCCAAATCCAGTAAACTTTGCTGAGAAATTCTTGTCCATTCACTGTGAAAATTTGGACGGTTGTATCCTCTGCCGTGATAACCGCTTAGTCTTAGAGCCTCACATAACACGCACACCCCCGGATCTAAAGAGGGACCATCCTAACGAAAGCAACGTGGCGTTAAACCGGGGGGTGCTAAACACACCCCTTTAACGCCTG
Source organism: Mormoops blainvillei (assembly GCA_004026545.1). Classification (NCBI taxonomy): domain Eukaryota; kingdom Metazoa; phylum Chordata; class Mammalia; order Chiroptera; family Mormoopidae; genus Mormoops; species Mormoops blainvillei. The sequence goes on along the minus strand of PVJD01007284.1, from coordinate 86,090 downwards.
CCACGTCAAGCTCAAACATACGTAGGAAACACAATGGAAAGGTCACAGAAGCTGTGACCGCGAAGAGTCCACATTGAGCTGGTCCGCAAAGCGCCTTCCAGGTTCTGAGGCTGAAGCAGGAGGAAGGGGCCGGCGAGTGCCCGTCCGCTGTCCCTGCGGCTGGCGATGGCGGCCATGTCTCCCAGAAGACGTATGGCCGTGTACGTCACAGCAGGTGGTTTTCACGGGCCACAGCCCCACATGCCCTCCAACCACCTTCCCGATTCCAGCTAACTAATTAGACGGCAGGTGGGAGGCACTGTAAAAGAATATTAAGGCACAAGGACGCCAGAAGTTCCCCGGCCTGCTTGGAAGATCAGGTGACAAAAGATACCGATGCTGAAATTTTAAGAAGCCAAGACAAGAGGATGTTTGGCACAGGTCTCTTCCTTAGAAACGAGCCCAGTACAACCATGGCAACAAAACAAAGAAAAAGGAAGTGTCTGGACACCAAGACAGGAACACGGTGACAAGCCCCGTGCCAGGCGTCTGGGAAACCGTAGGGTAGGAATACAGCCTGGTGTCCCTAAAGCACCTCCTCGTTGGGAAGATTCTAACCCTGAACTGCCACGACCACCTCGCCAAGAATCACTGAACCCGACTTCAGCAATTCTCTTCCTCCTGGGGTTTTCAAATGCCCGCTGAAGGGGCAGCTGTGCAAGTGTGTGGAGGCCGCCGCCTATTTCAGACCCTCTTTCCTGTGGGCTCTGGTGAAAGTCTGGGAGCCCGAGAGCACACGTGTTGGTAATTGTGTCCTTCTCCTCTCTGTTTCCCTGCTTTGTTGGAGTTGGGCTCCAACGACATTGGCTGGGTCGCACGATGGCAATGTAATGGCCCAAACTCAATCCACAGGTATATCTTTGTGGTCACCTGAGGATCTGTTCACATGACTGTGACGTGACAGAAAACACCAGCAGAGGCAGACTGGATGGCCGAGCACAGTGGCGGGCACAGTGCATCAAGGAGTGCAGATGACACGGCTCTGAAACCCCAGAGCCGCTGTAATACACCCCTGCTGGCAACACGGGTCACCTCACACACCAGTGCCCTCAGTCACACTCTGCTGGGCACTGGGGACGCACAGGCCTGGCCCCTGGGGCTTCCTGTGTCCGAAGGGAGACAGGCAGGCGCCGTGCTGGGAGGCCCAGGGGCGTAGATAGTGTAGTGGTGGCAGGCAACAGCTGTGTCGCTGAGCAGCCTCGAAAAGTCCAGAAAGACTGGAAGGGGAGATGGTGCGGGGGGCTGAGGTCTAGAAGTTTAAGAGCCCAAGAATAAATCCCAAGTTCATGTGACACTTTCCAAGACCCATGTGAATAAGTGGATGGGTTCTGGACACCCCCAGAGAATGAACATGAGAATAAGATTTAAGAAATCCTATGAGCACGTTGAGGGGAAAAAAATGTATAAATTCAAAGCATCAAAGTGTTTCTCCAGTTAATGGCACATGACGCGCAGCACCCAGGTGAAGGCTTCCGGTTCTCACCGGGACGGCACCGCGCCGCTCTGATTTTCCGGGCAGCTACACGAGGGCCACCTTCTCTTTCATGGGCATGTGAGAATCGGAAGAGATTCCATGCGTGTGTACGGATTCATAAGATACTTCAGATCACATGTAAATATATTTATGCTAAATATAAAAATAAGATATAAATTTGTATCACAGCCTTTTGCAGAATGCAGGGCGCCGAAAAAAGACCAGTGGATGTTGTTGCTGTTAATCCCGTTTTCGGTGCCACTAATTTTAGAACAAAGGCCCACGAAGGACGGCCCAGAGGGCAGCCCATGGAGGTCCGATCCTCTTACCTGCGGTCCGAGGCCCTGGCCTCCAACAGTGGGCTGGGTGGGTGGGCGGCGACTGTATGGTTCCCAGAGCCAAACTATTTAACATCTGGCCCTTTACAGAAGAGTTCGCTGACCCATGCACTCAAATAATCCCTGATATCAACCTGCCTTTTCCAATTTTTTTTTTTTTGCCAAAAACCAGTTCCCAGGAAAAGAAGTTCAGATGCACAGAAAACACTGCACCCTATGAAAATGCACCTGGGCACAGCATAGGTTTCGAGAAGTCCTGTGTAAAAGATGCCTATTTAAATGGATTTCCCAAGTTAAGTGGCCTTTTCTTTCCCCTCCGTGACATGTATTAACCAATTTCGCAAACGTGGTGGATCAGCAGCCCAAGGGCAGCGTGGAGCCCCATCCAAGGTCCCTTCTGCAGCCAGAGGCTGGAGTGTCCAGTGCTCTGCCGTCAGTCCGACTAGTGTCTAAACTTGACCGTATGCCACAGCTACAGCCAGTAGTAAGAGGCGGAACCCCTTGAGGCAGGTGGTCTTCCAGAACAGTCAAGCCAGGGCTCACCGGGACCCCTCCCCCTTCCCTCTTGGCCAAAGTCATCAGTGTGTCAGCTTGTGCTTCTGAGACCAGTGAGAGAGGAAGGCAGTGCCCACACATGCGGAGGGTGATGGAGCCAGCGACGGCCAAGGTAGGGTGCCCCGCCGCAGCCCTGAGACCCCGCGCGAGGCCGGAGCCCGGACCGCCCGCTGCATTCAGGGGGTTAGCACCTTCAGTGCACGGTGCTGTGCTTGGCAGGGAAGCGCTTCTCAGGCTGCACTCTGTCTGGGACTCGCCCGGGACTTGTTTCACTGCTCACTCTCATTCAGCAGGTCTGAGCTGGAACCCCCGCTCATCCCCGGGAGCTGCAGGTGCTGGTCCACGAGTCACACATCAAGTACAAGGTGTGAGGGTTGTCTGTTCTTTGTAGCAAAACACCATCAAAGCTGATGCAACCTCTGAACTCCACCTTCCAGGGAACGCGTGGCGGGAGAGTCCCACCGCCATGCTCCCGACCTCCGGGGGCCGCGGTGAGGGTGGACCCCACCGAGGGCACCCCTCAGGGCACCTAGACGTCCTTCCCACAGCACGTCTCAGACAGTATGTGTCTTATCAGGGCCTTGAGGCAGCACAAAGCTATAGGGACCACAGCGCTCAAGAGGGGAATCTTCACGCGTCTCAGTAGAGCTACAAGGGTGACACAGAGCGTATTCTTTCAACACCGCGAGACGCGTTCTTTAGAGACGTTGGGTAGCCGTCCTGTCTCCAAGCTCAGGTCACTAATGACAGAGTTAAAAGGTGATTTCTTCATGGCCATACAGCCAGGTGGCAGCATTCCCTAAAAACAGCCATTGAGAAGTCTAAACCTTTGTCCTCGTCCGTGATTCTAACACGTTTCTGTGGATCCCACCCCAGCACTGTTCCGTGGGGCAGCAGAGGAAGCTCCCTCTGCACAGGGAGAAGCTGCACAGGTCAGAGGGTCTGCGGACGGGGTTCCAGACCGGCCCGGCCCCCTGTGGGAACCAGGCACGCCCTGACTGCCGGGGGGTCGTCTTCTCACCATGACCTAGCAGTGCAGGGGACACTGAGTGACGTCCCCTCAGAGGGGTGTATGTCCTATCCCCAGGCCCGCGGTTCCCTCCCTGGCGTTAGGGGTCAAATTGCATCTCTCAAGAGACGTGTTGAAGTTGGTGCCTGGGAAGTCATGCCTGTGAACATGGCCTCATGTGGGAACAGGGCGCCTGCAGACGTGAGCCAATGAAGAGAGGTCCTTAGTGTGGACCCTAATCTAACGTGGTTGCCCTCTTCCTGAGAAGAAGAAAAGGCTGTTGCGTGAAGAAAGAGAGACCTGGGCCAGACAGGTGACCGCGAGGGTCACGGGGGTTATAACACTACGTGAATTTCAGGTGGACACTTTATACTATGACCTCTGCACGCCCTGTTGTGTGCTCAGCACCCCAAGTCTAGTCCCTTCGGTCCCCCTTTATCCAACTGTTTGAGGGCAACGCCCCTAGGAGAACAGTCTCTCTAATGCACAGCACGGCGGCTCCCTCTCTCACGCCTTCTTTACTATTCTTTACTTGATTAATCAAAACGTAAAGAAGGTCCCAGGAAAACCCTCGAAGCCGCTGGGATCAAAAGAAGGTGAGAAAAGGGCACGCGATGGGTTCTCCCCTTGAGTCCATCAATACCCGTTCCGCCCTCGCCCCCAGCAAACATCCTGAATTCACGGGACGAGGTCCATTTCCTTTAGGGTAACTTCACTTCTTTGGATCATTGTGGGTGATCTATTAGCAGCCAGACACATCCTTCTAAGCAGCCACATTATCTGCACATAAGGGCATTTCCCCTTTCAGGACCCGCGACAGATGTTCCAAGGATGATCCTCACTGACAAAGCAACATCTGGCACTTAGCCTCTTGCTGGGGCTGATTGTCTGAAATATCGCCCCCACGCGCGGTGCGGCGGAGCCTGGAATGCGAAATGGTTCCTGCGGCTCTGGGGCTCCCAGCGCCGGGGGACGGCTGACTGCGGGGGCGGTGGCAGCAGGTGGTAGTAAAACTTGAACCGCGTTCCCGCTCCAGACCAAGCGCAGGAGAGCACCACACGATCACCTGGGAGCCTCTCGAAGATACGGAAAGTGTAAAAGGCTGTGTAAGATTTTATATGCTTCTTTCTGGGATTGTTGTTTCCAAAAATAGCAATGGCTACCTGGCAGACGAGTCAAAACCATAGGTTTGGGGCTTCCCACGCCAAGGGTCTGTGTCGCAGCAGATCCCCCAAAGAGGAACGTGAAGTTGGAAAGAGATGTAACCTCGGGCAAAGCATTTCACCTTAGTGCCCAGATATGCAAAGGTGGGCTCGTCGCTACCTTATTCGGTGGTCCTGAGGATTTTTATATTTATTTTATTTTTTTAGAGAGGGGGATGGGGGAGAGAGAGAGAGGGAGGGGAACATCAATGTGAGAGAGAATCGATCCATTATCTCCTGTATACAGCCTGACTGGGGACTGAACCCACAACCCAGGCACGTGCCCTGACCGGGAATTGAACCGGTGACCTTCCACTTTTCAGAACGACGCCCAACCCTCTGAGCCACTCGGACCAGGGCGGTCATGAGGGTTTTTCCATCACACATGCAAGGGGCCTGCCATGCAGTTGTGTTCTTAAACAGCAAGTGTTCACGGAACGGTCACCCCGTGGCGGGCACTGTGCTGAGCACTCTGGTCCCAGCAGGCTGCCCGGGCCCACGCCCAGCCCCTCTCTGCACGGCACCTCGGCAGCCTGCTTCACCCCGCGTGCCTCGGCTCCCCGCCCCTCAAGGCAGAGCGCGCTCGGGACGCACCGACTGGCGGCCAGAAGCACACGGGCGTATATATCCGTTCCCTGAACTCAGAAACAGCCCCCGGTGCACGGTAAGCGTTCGAGAATGCCATCGTTCCCCTTTGTCTTTAGGAACCTGTGCTGTAGATGCCATGCTTATGCTTCTTTCGTCCATGGAGACGCGGAGTGGATCTGGGAGGAAAGTACTGGGAGGCTGGCAGCGGGTGCAGAACTGGATTCGGTTCCGCGATGCCGGGAACCACCCTTCCCTGCACTTTCCCAAAGGAACCGGCTTTAGGACTTTGGGCAACTTCTTAGCCGCCCCTGGGCTCCTTTGCGTGATGGGGGAGACCATGCCGATCCAGCGATTCCATTTCGCAGAGCCTGGCACATAGGAAGCCCTCAAAGTGCATTAGCGGCCATGATAACTCTCCTAAGTGTTATTAAAATCCTTGAAGGCTAAAAATGTTGTTAGTGCTCAATGCTTACCTGGGACATTTCCTCTTCGCCCTGTGACCTTGACCTTGACCTTGACCTTGACCTGGGAGTCTCCTGCGACAGCAGCCTGATTGGTCCTGGAGAAACACCTTGCTGGGAACAGGTTGGCCTTCCTGTCCAGCCTGGGCTGGCGCAGGGGCGGCGTGGAGGCCGCAGGCAAGGCCGGGATAATGCAGCAGGGGGCGCTGCAGGTACAGCCCCAGCCAGCCCTGGAGTGTTCAGCCGAGTAGGCCCAGTGTCGGGACCCTGCAAGTAGGAGGGGCATCGTGGCACCGGACAGGGCTGAAGAAGGAAGGGATAAGAAGTGTCCATGACAACGTGGCAGGCACAGCTTCCACGGGGCAAAGTGACCCGCTGAACCCCGGGGACACATGGGGGTGCCAAGCCTCCACAGCCCCCCGACCCCAGCCACACTCAGAAAATACACTTTCGGAGGAAAATCGCGTGCGATATAGCTGGGTATTTTTGTCTTGCTTACCTAGGCTAACACAAGTGGCTGTGTATCAATACCATAAAACAAGTATTTTAAAAACATAAATTGTTTCAAATTCCAATTAGGCAAATAGCTTCTTAAAAAAAAATTCCTTCCTTTTTTTTTTTTAATTTTAAAATTCCTGAGGCCTTTTTGTCGAAAGCACATTGAACCTACACAAAGTAGGCCCTGAATTCACATTATGCAGCTCTGCCAGGGGCCCCGACCCCTGGTTGCGGTCAGAAAAGAAAGTTCTCAGAAAAGAAAGTTCTCAGAAAAGAAAGTTCTCAGAACAGGGGCCCTGGGGTGACTGGCACTTGCCCCATGATTTTGTGACAGAAGCAGCCAGAGAGGACACAGCTGTCACCATTTCCCAAACAGGTGTCAGAGCAACCGGCAGGTTTTCTCGCTCAGCAAACCTGCAATTTTATCGGCACCCATTTGCACCGTTCAGACGGGTTCAAAGCCTCGTGCATGTGCACGGTCTCATCCTGGTCCTGCACTGGCTTGGCTGCGTTTCTGCTCCAAAGTGACCAGAACGTGCCTACTGCTCCCTAAAGCTTGCCGCGGCCAGGCATCTAGGGACCCAGGGAAGACGGGGGGACGATCAGATCTGAGGTCAGACGTGCATCAGAGTGAGCAGAACGGAGGATTTACCTGCAGCAGAAACCTAGATGGCTCCGTTAGCCTTTCTCCCATGGGCGGACTCGTGTTGCAGATTCCAATTGGAGTGGAAGTGCCAGGTCGCTGGGAGAGACGGTCGTCCTTGTCATGTGTCTTGGCCAATTGAAAATTGGCAGCGCTGGTGCTCTCTTGAGGAGGTCTTCTTGCCAAGCTCCTAGGACGTTTCCCCAGACCGAGTGAGTTGGCCAGCTGGCCGACGTCACACTAAGCACGAACTTCTCCCAGCGCGATCCAGACTTTCCGGAGCTCGGCGTCGTCAGCAGAGCAGGAAAGTGACGGTGCATCAGTCTCCCCACTTGGGTTTCACCAAATGTCACCATCACAGTCCCACTGAGAGTGAAGCATAACACACGTTTGCTGCAAGGTGACGCTGATTAAGGGGCATCCATTTGGAGGAAAAACAAAAACACAGATGAAACTGCTTTTAACAGATGAACCAAAAATTCAGTTGTGCTCCTTCTAAAAACTTAACCTTTTGCTCAGGATCAGCTATAACATCAGAAACTTTATCCCAAGAAATATGTTTATTCTGGACACAGAAAAGGAAAGGTCAGGAACTGGCTTCCAAAACTTTAAAGAGAAAGAGACAGCTCTAAATTACTAAGTAAATTCAGCCTTTTGGAAAAACGTTTTGTATTCATTAAGAGCCTTTCCCTGTGGTGGTGGGGGTGGGGGTGGGGGGAGTACTAAGTCCTTGGCTGAGGACCAGTGGTGGGAGTCGAGTGGATGCCCACCCTACTTGGGCCCTTCTAAAACTGTGGTGTCCATTCGTGTGTAATTAAAAAACACCCCCGGCAAATAATCTACAGTCTGCGATGGGGGTCATTCAATAAATTAGACGATGATTTTACAAATATGATTGTAAATTAAATAAAGTATCAAAAGCAAATCCAAGCGCAGCTGTTTGGAAGAGTTTGTCACTTAAAAACCTCACTTATCCCCAAATAACGTAATTAAGCAATTACCAAGTGACAGCTGACGGATGATTAGAGCTTCAACACAAAAGGGCAGAAGTCTTCGACTCCCAGAAAAGTCTCTCACAGACAGACCGCAATTAGCCAGAGACAGTGTTTCTTGCTCAATTTTGTCAGGCCAGCAGTAGCCCAGCAGTAGGCCAGCAGCGGCTTTCTGCCAGAGGGCACCTAGACCCACAGCCACCGCAGGCTCCGTAGGGGGGGCCCGGGGCCCGGGGCCCCCATACTTTAGCCTATGAAAATGTTTTCGTTTGTTTAAAAAGCATAAGAAAAAAAAATAAGCTTTTAGGGCAGAGACAATGCCTTAATAGGAAGCATTAACACATTCATCTTGATACCATGATGGTCATAAATATAATTTCTACTTTTATTCTTAATGGAGGAAAGGGCCTACATCCGCCAGAGCACCCAGGACCCAAGACCTTGCCCTGTGACCTGGCCGAGACGCCTTCCCCAGGCCCAGGGGCGGCTTTGCACAACCTCCATGCTGCGGCCGTACGGCCCACGTGCTCTGGGGGAAGCCGGCCCCCCGGGGGCTCGGGACAGGAGCCTGTGCTCGGCCCACAGCCACACGGTACAGCTAGTGACCGACTCACGGCCCGTCCTTGGCCCACTCAGAGCTGAGGCAGCTAGTTGGTAGGGAGGCCTGGAGAAATGGCCTGGCCACATGAGAACTATGTCGGCACACAGAGGTCACAGTGAAGAAAATACCAGAGGAGCAGGCGCAGAGTCCAGATGAGGCCGTGCCTTGGGACCCTTGGGTAACATGAGCCAATGCATCCACTTTCCTGTACAGACCGAAGTTCAGGGTTTTTTACTTGCAACCCAGAGCATCTGAGCTACTAAATCAAACAGAAGCTAGCTATAGACAGGGGACCCACCTTGTGACCCTATGTGAAACATCTTATTCAATTAATCCCACCCTAAACTTAATCTCTCTTTATTAAAGACTCAATGGGTAGGTCTTGGCCAGGTCGCTCAGTTGGTCAGAGTGTCGTCCGACACACCAAGGTTGCAGGTTCGATCCCCAGTCAGGGCACATGCAAGAATCAACCAATGAAAGCATCAGTAAGTAGAACAACAAATTGATTTCTCTCTCTCTCTCTCTCTCTCTCTCTCCCCACCGCCCCCCCAAAATTAATTTTTTCAAAAAGACTCAGTGGATAGACAAAAATCAACCTTTGTTGTGAGTCACAGAGAAACCACTTCTTAGGTCAGTAAAAGAGATCCTTCTAGAAAACTAAAATCAGCAGAGCCCTTGGAATCAGACATGAAAGGTGCAGACGGGCAGGCAGCTGCAGGACCATCAGAAGGTACCAGAAAGGAGGCAACAGCCGCCCTCGGCGGCAGCCGGGTGCCCACTGTTTCCAGACTCCTCTCAGTGAAGACGTGGTGCGTTCTCTTTGCTGCAACACAGACCATGGATTTCCTTGGCCTATTTTTTTTTTTTTTTTTTTTGCTTTTACTCTTTGCATAGATTTGGTCTTTTTATTTTTAATAAAAGTGGGGGTGCTTCTGAGCATTTCTGTTGCCACAGCAGGGCTTGAACTTCAGGTCAGCTGGAAGGAAGAGTATGTGCCGTTTCCATGGAAACCATCGCCGTGCAATGTCAGGTACGGAGAGGCACGGAGAAGGGAGGGATAAGATCTCGGCTTCATTTTAATAAGCACGTCCTACTTACTGGTATTTAACCGCAGTGGGCGCCCATGCTCTCTGTCTCTTAATGGCCGCTCCTCATCAGCGTCTTTGACCACATCCAACCTTTCTGAGCTGGTCTTGATTATGCTGCTGAGTAAATAAGGGTGACAAGAATGCCCTTCATTAAAGTAGTATAAATGCCTTATCATCCTGGAAACTCATTAGACATATATACGCCTTAATTAGAAAATAGCACTATGGGGACTCCGTAATAAGGGTTCACGTCCACCCGCAGACAGGAGAAGTGGACGGGGCTTGCGTCTGGTTGTCCGCGCTAAGGCTTGCATTGCAGGCCCGGTTCTGGGTAATTTGTAGCAGAAAAAATACACTAATAAACACTCTACCAAAACCCCAGCCTCTGCTGATATTCTCAAGTTTATGTTCCAAACATATCATGTCTGTGGACACAAGAAAGGTCCCCTCCAAGCCCCCCAGTGTCCCAGGCAACAAGGAGACCACTTAGTGACATAAATGGCAATACTCATACCTTTCTGTTCCCTACTGTCCCCAGCCGAGGGGCCCATTCCCTACTGTCTCCTCAGGGTCTCCCCTGAGAAGCAAGAAGAGAGGGAGGGAGAGAAGGAGACAGGAAGAAAAAGAAGGGGAAAGGGGGCGGAAACCTGGACAGAGCTATGAACCGACTTGACCGAAAAGATTCGGGGCGTCCCTCTCCACTGCCAGTGAGGGGCACTGCTTGTGTGGCGGTGCGCGGGCACGCCTCATTTTATGACGCTTCATTGCACTTTGCACACATTCTTTATTTTCCAGATCGAAGGTTCGCGGCAACCCTCTGTCCAGCAAGTCAATCTTCGCCGTTCCTCCGACAGGCTCAGATGATGGTTAGCATTTTTTAGCAATAAAATGTTTTTTAATGAAGGTACATACATCAATTTTAAGATGCAGTGCTATTACACGGTAATGGACCACAGGATAACGTAAACATAACTTGGGTAGGCACCGGGGGACCAAACCATTCCGTTGACGCACTTTGACGTGATACTCGCCCCGTCGCCGTGGTCAGGAGCCAGACCCACAGCATCTCCACGGTCTGTCCGCATGAGACCCTTCATCTGTCTCCCAAACTAGGTGGAGGGAAATTGTGCCAAATCCCAAGTAAACTGAACGCGGACTCCATATGTGGTATCAAAATACACGAACGACAGACACTCGCCGACAGACGAAATCCCCAGAGACGTCCCGAGACCTTGCAAGAAGACCTCACGGTCTTTTCAGCAGTGACCTTGTTCACCGTGCAGCTGTCTGCTTCTGCCTCAAATACTCATGTCCAATATTAACTACCTTTCTAAGTTTGCCACTCCGGCGTCTCGAGTCACGACGGCAGTAACGCCCACCAATTCAGACATCAAGAATCTAGTCCTTGGACCATCCCTAGCACCTGACCATGTGGACACGCAAGTGACCCTCGACGGGTTTCCCTAGTTCCTCCCACGAAGCAGGGGATGGACAGCAGTTTGTGGTGACTGTCCTCGAATGGAGAAAGAGAACAGATAGTATCCCAGAGATGCGGAGCCAGCCAGTGAACCATAATGACATGTTTCCTAAATGCCCGGGCTCCGCTAGATAGAGTTCAATAGCTCATTGGGTGCTATTGAATTCTCACATCCCCAAAACTCATCTGCCTCTGGCATTAACTCCACTGGAATCACTCACCTTGCTAGGTTTTGGCCTTGCTTGGGGTCTGTCACCCCATTCTTTGGTCTGATGTCTCCCCATTGGAATGGAAACATCTATTGTGTCCCACCTTTGCATTTCGGAAGCAGCTACCCCTCCTGGCTTCACGGCCTCACAGGCAGGGAGGAATGTTGCCTCAGAATGAATCACACACCTGTCTCACCCATACCTGACTTAGGCTGTGCTTAGAAGAGACTTCGGACTTGAGACTCGAGAGTTGATGCTGGAATACATGCTGATCTGAAGGGCTTTGGGGGGCAGTGAATGTGTTTTGCAAGCGAGGAGGGCGTGAACTTGGGGGCAAGAGTGGGATGCTGTGGCCTGGCCTGTCATGAAGGAAGACACCTACCGTTTTACGTCAGGGGGCCCCCTGGGTCAGTTTACAGCCACCTCCCAGAGCTTGCGCAGAACCCAGCCAGCCTGTCACGTCAAGAGGCCCCCAGAAATTCTGCTGGCTGGTGACATTTGGGTCCTCAATTTTTCTAAAGGAGTATTTCCAATCATAAGTTTGTCCCTTCACTTCTGAACCCTTGTTTCATTTGAAATCAACGGAGGGTCAGTGCAGTAAAATCTTGTTTTTAATCCATAATCACCATATTTATTTTTATAACCGAGATTTTTCTCCACATAGGAAATATTCTGGATCATAGATCATCTTACAGATTTTCAAACTAAGGGTGAAAAAAACTGGCTCCAGAGAAATTTTATCATAAGCACAGCCTTAATGGAATTTGCACCTCTGACCTTTGAAATATGAAACCAAAATTTGACCTATCGGACTGCGCCGGTATTTCTCATTCTCCGTGGGCCTGTCTGTGCACCGAAATCCGTTCTCAGATTGTCTTGCAGAGTCAAGGTCAACACAACCTGAGATTACAAATAAAAAATTAATTGAAGAAATCAAATAACACGTCTCACTGGGGGCAGGACGGAGTCTTCCTGGGGTGGTCAGAGGTACGCACAAGGCACGCGGCATGCAGAGTGGTCTCTCTTTACTACTGATTCACGTGTGCGAGGGAGAGAAGGAGAGAGGGAGAAAGACGGGGGTTGGGGGCACAGAGGGAGAGGGCTGGCATTGACAGAGGGCAGATTTCAGTGGCTTTCACCGAGGGGTGGAGCAGCAGGGGGTGCTGCAGCCCCGACTGCGACCAGGGCGCTGGGACCCCTGTCTGCAGCGCACCCGCACCGATGCTGGGCCGATCCTCCAACAGCAGCAGCTTAACCTCATGTCCACGGCCCTGGAAGGCGTTTCTGCCGTTATGAAAGCCCGAAATTAAGCGTCAGTGAAGACTGAGAGGAGAAGGTCCTCAGGAGAGACACAGTCGCTGCGCACGGTGTGAGCCCTGCTCCGTCGCAGCGCCGCGCCCCTCCCAGCGGGGGGCACGCCCCCTTCTCGCTGCACAGCCCCGGGGATGAGAACCGAGAGCAGGAGCCAGCCGATCGCCCCTCGCATCGGCCTGAAACCCGCCTGTTTGCCTCGGAGCGGTGGTCCCTGAAGGCCAGGTTTTCCTTTCTTTCCTTCTTTCTTAAGGAACGTGTTGCTTAAAGATCCCCTTTTAGGACATAATTGAAGCCCAAACACAAATTTATTTTCACGAGGGTTTTTCATAATAGTGAGTCACAAATGAAAAAACGAGACGTAGGTGCTGGTGAATGGGGACAGGGGATGAGCGTCCTGGGGCCTCCTGCAGACAGACATGGGCCGCCTTGGGAGACAGCCAGTCACCGGTCACCCCCTCTGGCCGAGACCTCCGGCGGCGCCCCCTGTGCAGGCCGGCAGGGGGCGGGGCCCTGTTTGGCATCCGGTGGGGGTGGGAAGGTTCTTCTGCAGCATCTTGGGTCACGTGCCCGGTTTATCTGCAGCCCTTTGAGTCGGCCCCAGATTCGAACCAGCCCTGCCTGGGAGACATTCAGCCTCCTATTGCTGGTTCTGCTGTCGCTCGGTTCTTCATTCCTATTTTCCTTGAAATTCAAAACCAGGGTTTTCGTTTTGTTTTTTAAGCGTCAGGGAGCAGTTAGCACGGCGGCTCAGCAAGGGGTCAGCCATGCCAGTCCCGGACCCTGGCCGTGCCCCGACAGACGGTGTGAACTTGGGGGCAGCATCTCGCTGCTAAGCATCGGTTCACTTGCCTGAAAAGATGGTGGGTAATAAACAGACGGCGGCTTGAGGGTTGACCGGCGGGGGTTATTCCGCAGCAGCTTCTCCTCCAAAGATGCCTTCTCCTGCCAGCTCTTGAGGTGACGGTGTTACCCAACCTCAGGCCCCCCCGGCCCCCCCGGGCAGATGGCGACCACAGAGCACTTTCCTTGGTCACCCACAGCCCCTTCGAATTCCTAGTCTCATTCGTCCTTCCCCAGGCGCCGGATAACAACACCAGCTACCCTCTTGTTACCCTTGGCTCCCGAAAAGCCCCCAAGTCACTGAGCTAGGAAAGCTCATCCATATCTATGGTTAAAATAGCCTGTACTGCCCACTACTCACTGCTCCAAACTCAATGCAGAGCCCACTAGACGGCCTCCTGTTACTCCAGCCCCCAGCATGTGGTACCAGGGGGTCAGCAGGTGAGCCAAGCAGCCTCACCCCTCCCAGGGCGTCCCGGTGCAGCTCAGCCCCCGTCCTGCGTTCTGCTAACGGGAGTGGCAACTGCAGAATTTCCCAGTGCCCCGGAGGGAGAAGGCTGTCGTCCGATGCTCCCGCCTCTCTCCCAGCTCTCCCTCCAGGTTCACCATCTCTGTCGCTATAGAAATGGCCTCATCTTTAACAGAAATATGACAAACGCCCCCACAGCATTACTTTACAGCAGCACGAAAGCCCCTTTTAAAACTGCACTTCATTCCCAAGCTGCTCTCATGGAAGCCTTTCGGGGTCTTTAGTCTCCTCCTCTGCAGAAGCAGTTTCATTCCCGAACCAGCAGGAGGGCTGAGCGATGCGTGGCAGCTGCCGGGGACAGGAGGCCGCCGCGAGCCTTCAGCGGTGCACAGGTTGCAGATGGTCGGGGCTGGGCAGGTGCACCTCTGCCCTGGGAATTCAGAAATGGGCCTTTGCAACTTTCCGATGGTTAGCAGGTAACGTCACTGCATTTCTAAAACAGCTGCAAAGGCCCGCAGACTGCGAAGTCCCTGCCATTTCAACGTCGATTGGTGTAGCTCGGGCTTCTTCCCTTTGTGCTTTCTGCGGCCTGGAATACGAGGCGTAAACACCGTTTTGCTTACCTTTTCTTTTCCCAAAATCAATCTTAAATAAATATCTGCCGTGCACTGCCTGAAGTATCACCAGAATTATAGCTCTAACTGCCAGTTTCTGTTTTTAAAATGTCTCGGGGCAGAAGGGCAAGCCGACCCAATCAGGGGGTCATTGGAATAGATTTTAAAGTGCAAGGCCGGGCTGACATTCCAACCCCGAGAAATGTTTCCATCTGTGATTAATGGACTTGACACCCATTTCCCCACTGCTTTTGCTAAACACATAGTTCAGGATTTATTGTTAAATACCACTGAGCTCACAGGAAACTAAATTCTCAGGACTGTGAAAATATTGTGCCAGAGGCCAGAGTTTCTCCAAAGAGTCTGGATCATAATAAGAGGAATAAAATGGTCCACGGTCTCGGTCCACTGGATACCACAGTTTGTCCAACGTGAGAGACACATTTTTGAGTGGAAAATGGATGGCATGCATTAATAACATGGTAGACCCATAGTTATGGGGTTTGGTTTCAGACAAATTTTAAAAGGGTAGCGGAACAAAGAGGCCTTGGGGTGGAGGAAGAGGAGGCCCCTCCAATCTGATAAGTGGTTGCCTCTCCCATTTGCTCAGTTTCTGTGTAACATTCCAGTCAGTGGTCAGAAAAGCTAAGTCTGAGGCTGGGAATCCTCCGCCCCCTCCTCTCCTTGCGCTGACTTAAACGATCTAGAATTTTACCAGTGTAGACAGGAGACCTACCCTACTTTACCTCCCACTGTCAGGACACAGTGCCAGCCCTCAGAGGCTCCTTCCTCCCTTCTCCCCATCAGCCCCTTCTTTCGTGCCTCCGACGAAGACACATGGTGCAGTAGATGAACCTTCGTGGTGGAACCGTCCGTGTGCGAAGCCCCGCTCTCTGCAACCCTGGGCAAAGGCGCCACCTCATCTCAGACTCCCCACGTGCAAAACAGAGGTAATTATAATATTTTCTTCAAAGGGTTGTTGAAAACACTAAAAGGAACAACCCCCAAAGGGCTTAGGGCCACACCAAAAAATACCATCTCAACAAACACTAGCAATTATTTTCAACGGGGAGCTGAAACAGTTAACCGCTTTTGAAAAGTGTAAATAACGCATTTCTGTTCAAAACCCACAGGACACCTAGATGGGACTCACCGACCCTGCACCCTAACAGGAGCGACAAACGGCTGTTGGGCGTGCAAGTAGCGATGAGCTCGCAGTGGGCCTAGAACGAGGGCCATCGCCCCGTCCTCAGTGAGAGGAGATCTCCATGTTTTTGCCCATTTGCTCTACTTGGCAGGTGGAGCTGAGGTCCTGGGCGAAAGCTAAGCACTGGTTAATGGTGACCGTGAGGAAGGACCCTGGACCAGGGCTGGGAGCTGCTCGCAGGTGACGGCATGAAACCGACCTGGGACCGGGCTGCGGCGGCTGTTCCCAGAGCTCACCCACGTCTGCTCCCCTCTGCCATCCTGGGCTGGGGGCCGGGATGGGCACCGCTGGCCGCTCCTAATGGAGGCCTGAACAGGAGGAAATTAAGTCAATGCCATCTAAAACACAGGCCGCGACACCATTTCCCAAGGGATGCTGTTGAAACAGTTAACTCGGGGCACACCCGGCCTGCTCCTCGACTGGAAAGTGTTTCAGACTTTAATTACTGTGTTCCATGAGTCGGTGACAGACCGTCCCTTTTTTACAGGCTTCTTGCCAGGACAAAGCAGGCTTTTTTTTTCCCCTTCTTTCAAGAAGACTGCACTTAATTAGAGCTAGGGTGATTAACTCTTTGTGGGTGTGATCTCGTTTCACCTTGAAATTTTGATTCTGGTTGGAATCATCTGCTTCTGTTGTCTTCGTAGAAATTCTCAAAAACAAAAACAACTTGAAGTGAAGGTTACTATCTGTATCAGAGGTAAACTTTAAGATTTTTTTTTTAAGTGCAGTAAACAAAATTGTAAAACCTTTGAAGAGGAAACCGGGGCCCTTCCCGAGCCGCAGTAGGAGCAGCGCAGAGGGCAGAGCCGGCGCGGGTCCTCCCTGGCGGCCCCACGACGCCCGCCCTTGGCCGTTGTCTCTGATCGCAGACAGCGAGGCCGCCCCCCGCCCCCCCGACCCGGCCCCCGGGGCTACTGTGGCCGCGCCTGGCACGCATCGGGCGCTCGGTGCCTGCAGGCCGAGCTTTGCCGTCCTCTCTTCATCGCTTGCACAGTGAGATGCTCTGCAGGTTAATTCTCCGCCTCTGTTGCAGTGCACGGCGGAACGGCTGTCAGCGTGACGGGCCCGCAATGCGGCGGCACCCGCGGCCGTCCGCTCCTCGGAGGTGTCCTTTCGGGTGACACTGTGTGCTCGCGGATCTAAGCAGAAGAGATGACAGGCCGGCCAAGAACAGGGAGGCCGGGGTATGAGAGGTCATGCTGCACAGTGTAGGATGCCAGGGGCCGCGAGGGGAAGGACCCGCTCTTCGTTAGTGACGCCCAAGCAAAAATTGGTCACATCAGGCTTGCCCTGACAAGGAATGATTCAGTGGGAGGTGTCTTTAAGGATAAGACACAGAGTTTCTTCCCGAAAGTCACTTAGAAAAAAGTGAGAAAAACTTATCAAACTAAGGACGACTCTGTTGCTATCATTCTTTCATTTTTCTTTTTTTTTTTTAAAAAAGGACTTTATAGATTTTGTAAAATTGATACATGCTCATTATAAGAAGAGAAAAAGTTAAACCATAAGGAAAAGGACAACGAAAACGTAAAAATGATCAAAAGCCTACCACTCCCCCCAAAAGCCAGGTTGGCCGCCATTTCAGGTGTCTCTTGCCTCGCATACACAGCGGTGATTCTTTTTACGCTTGCATTAACTGAGTAAGAAGTTATCAAAGCTGCACAGGGATGTGGCAGGAAAGGGAAAGGATGCCAATCTCTCTTAAGAACATACCTGAGAAATGCTAAGCAAACCCAACAAAGCTCTTATATCCGCCATATATCAGAAACCTCTACGAAGCAAAGATAACCATGCGCAGGAAAAGGTGAAGGCACGCGGTTCATTTCCGACTGCCGTCCTAACAAACGACCACAAAATCGGTGGACTGGAAGCACCACCAAAGGATCCCGCAGTTCTGGCGCGTAGAAGCTGACAGTGGCGTCACTGTGTAAAATCCACTCCTTCCGACGTCTCAGGGCAGAGCCGGTCCATTTCCTGGCCTTTTCCGTCTTTGAGGGCAGCCGGTGCACGTAGCTCCTGACCCCTCGCCTTCACGGGCGGTGTCGTCGAGCTGAGTGTTTCTGCCACTACATCCCTGGCCCTCTCTGCTGCCCCCCGATTCCCCTCTCCCGGACTCCCACGATTACACAGACTCGCTGGGGGAATCCAGGACGTCTCCCTATTGTGAGGTCCGCTGACCCCTGCGACCTTCCTTCCCCTTGGCCAGGTGACCTAACGCAGTCACAGGTTCAGGGATTTGGGTCAGGGACCTTTGTGGGAGACATTTTTCTACCTCCTACAAAATACATGGCAAAAGAGCCCATATAAGTAGTCAAGAAAAATGTGAAAAGGGTTCAACCTGATTAGTCATTAATTAGGAAAATGTAAATTAATGTCACAAAGGTCTACCACCGAACTGCCACTGGAATGGCTAATATTAAAAAGCCCAGTGAGGATGTAGAACAACAGTAATTCTCACTGCTGGTGACATTAGCACTCACATACCCCACGGCTTCATCCCTAAGCCCCCACTCATGAGAAATGTGTATGTACACACCCCAAACATATGCATATACACAAATATATATGCCCAATGGCATACAGAGACACAAATATTCAAAGCAGCATCAATTGTGGCAGCCACAAAGAGGCCGCAGGGATGCCTACGTTAAGTGGCATGAATGAGAAAGTGCGGTACATTCAAACAAGAGACGGTTCCACGGCAGGAAAGATGAACACACTCCCACTACCCAGCCCAGGGCGCACCTCACAGACGTGGTGGCGAGAAAGGAAGCCAGCCCCTAACGGGACGTTTGATAGGATTCTCGTGCCATTCCTATCCAGTTCAAAAGCGGATGAGACGAATCTCTTTTAGAAGAAATCAGAACGAGGGGGACCTTTGGGCGTGGTACACTCAAAAGGCAGACAAACGAGGCTTCTGGGGTCCTCGTAAGGACCTCGTTTGTATAAAATACAGTTGACATTTTTGCAATTTTCTATGATACAGTTCAATTAAAGTTTCAACAAAGCTCTTGAAACAGCCTCTCTACCTCGTGTCAAAAGCGTGGGCCCTGTTTGAGCTTTGACAGATACGAGCAGACAGACTGCAGCTCAGTCCCTGAGCCAAACCTCCCGGCACGCAGGTGCCTCCCGTCAGAGGGGCCGAACACTGAAAGGCAAGAGGTTAACACGAATTAACATGTATCCCTCCTTGAATCAAATGAAAATGTTACAGACCCCAGGGACTACTCTTATATCTGGACTTTTCCAGTGACCTAAAAGTAGCCATTTGAAATTAGTCAAACAGCATCACAGGCAACCTTTTGAAAGGAGAGGTTATGCCTTTTTATGAGACGCTGGCATTTCTGTCGTCCAGGGCATACACAGCCTCCTTGACATAGTGCTTCTCCCGCAGAGCCGTTTCATTTCTTAAAAAATAATGTGTCCAGCCCCGACATGCAGACGGAGAGACACCAGGCAGCGTGAGCCCCTGGAGGTGGGGGGGCGGGGACATTCCACACCGTAACACCAGGCCGAGTCCCTTCCACAGGACCAAACCTGTTTGCTGTTTCAGCTTTGGTGCTGGTCTGTTTCTGAAACATCATGCGTGGTTAAGGATAACAGTCCTAGGAAATAATATTTCTTTTTATCTGGTGCTTGATGATACCCCAGGCTTTATCAGGGTGTTTTGAATGGGGTTCACCTTGGTTCAAATCCCAGCCGCCTTATAAGTTATCTAATTCTGGACAGGCTTCTTACGGATCTGTTACTGCCTGTCTCCGTGGGGAGGGGGCGGGGGGGGCACCTGGAAAGGTTCTCATGAGGACTGACAGGTAATCTGAGTCCCTGGCACAGAGGATCATAGAAATAATAATGTCAAGTTCATGGTACATTGTAGGCACCTGATAAATGGTAGTGCTTGCTGTGAGTGGCTTATTTGACTTTTATGAAAATCTATGAAGGAGAGAAAGAGAGATCGAACCGATGGTTGTCGGAGGGGCGGGGTGGGGACTGGCGAGGCCGTGAAGGGGAGCTCGGTCCGTGACATTGTGACAAGCTTGCGCAGCGACAGGCGGCTGCTAGACTTAGTGGGGCGGTCTCACTGTGAGGCATGTAAATATCCCGTCATTGCGTGCCACACCTGGAGCTAATGCAATGCCACACACCAGCTGTCGATAAAAGCCTGCGAGGGCAGGACCTGCGGGTGTTCGTTTACCCTTCCCGCCTCTCCCAAGGCATGCAGCCCGTGTTTGTGCTCTGAGTAATGAATTCCCACGCGGGCAAAAAGGAGGACGCGCGGCCAGATCCACTGCCCTGGGTGTGAGGGAGGAAGGCGGGCCCAGGTCCGCCGGGGGCCCCACTGCGTCCAACAGGAGAGGCTGGGCTGCAGCCCCAGTTTTCTTCCTCCACACGCACCCCTCCTTCCTCTACCCCAGCCGCACTCATGACAGCACTTAGTCGCCCCGCTCCGGATGTCGGCGTTTTATCTTCATTTGGTGTGTGCGATTTGTTCTCAGCTAAGCCGTGTCTGGACTCGGCTCAGGAAGAAACCCAGGAAACAAAGTGCGTGCTTATGCGGGGAGCCCGCGCTGTTTTAAATATACCTAAACAATGATAGAATGTGGGGGCGCTGCATTTATACAGCATGGATCTTTAATGCAAAATAAAAATACCGTCGCAGAAAGTGGTGAGCAAGTAAGTCCTCCTGGCCCTTTCTTTCTGGAAGCTGCGGCCTGACGGGGTGGAGCGCGGCCAGACAGCCGTCCTTCCCAAAGGCCCTCTGGCCCTCCCGAGGCAGTGCGGCGCGGCCTGTCCGAAAGGCACAGCGCGCCTTCAGCCGGCCCACACCGGGGCCACCCACGCGCCCTGCCTTCGCGGTCGCAGACGTCTTCCTTGAAACCACCCTGCTGGGAAGCGCAGGCGTGTCCACAGAGCCACGGAACCGCACCGGAGCATGTCAGGACGTAACGCCACATGGAAGGCGCGGCGTGGAAATGACCCAGAAGCACTGGGGAGCAAATGAGCTTCTGAGTGGGGGCGCTCTCGAGACAAGAACGAGAGAGGGCAAGTGGAAGGAGAGAAGGCGGGGGGTGAGGCCCAGTGGGCTCAGCCAGTTAGCCCGGGCAGGCGCAGAAGTGAGGCCTCGCTCCCCGCAGTGAGTGGGCGCAGGGCGGGCTGAGCAGCCTGGAGGGAGAGAGAACAGGTCGGGAGGGGATGAACTGCGCAGGGATTTTTCTGGAAACAGTGCGGGGCAGGGACGGGAGCACAGAGGTTCTGCCCCGTGGGACAGAGGAGAGGCTTTGGCGCCAGGTGCAGCCCTAGACACACAGTCACTGTTACTGTCAGTGTTATGATCGGTGACACCTTTTCCCCAGTCCCATCTTCAGTGATGACTGTTAATATATGCGAAATGTATAGAAGTCCTTATATTTCTCTTATATCCCATCATTTTACGGAATGCTATAAAGGTTTATTCCCAATGCCCTTAGGATGTATCCAAACTCCTTAAAAATAAGAAGAAGAAAAACCTGCGCCGGCTTCAAACCTTTCCTTCCTCGGCCGCACGGACAATGCCCCGTGTCTGCAGGGGCGGGGAGCTCTCGCTGGCCTGCGCCCCTTCCCAAAGCTTAGAACGCCCTGCTACCCCGCCTCCTCCCGACCCTCGTCGCCACACACGTTTTAGCGTGTCGCTGCTCCCAGAGCGCCTTCCCTGCCCACCCCAACCCCCGCCGAGAGCCGGATGAGCCGCCTATCCCGCCCGCAGGTAGAGCTGCCCCACCGCAGAACTTCCCCGGCTTTTCTGAAGTGGCTTTTTCCATTTCCTCACTGGACAGACCCTTAGGCTCCGCGAGGGCAGACGGCGCGGCCAGCCCTGGGACCAGAGGGGTCAAGTGGGCTCGGGCATCCAGCCCCGGGTCACTGATTCCCGCCTGCGGGTCCTTTGCCGGCCTGTTCTCAGGCAAACTTCACACCTTCTCCAGCTCTGCTCTGAACCACGTTAGCCATGTTTCCCAGAGCCCTTTGCAAGGTGTCAGAAACCAGGCTTTCTCTGCGGCTCTGTGACCCGACGCAGGTCCGGCCGCCTGCCGCTTTGAAAGCCAACACCTGAGAGACGGACGCTGGTGTCAAGGAAAACGGCCGATTTTCAGGTGCCGGCCACCTGAGAAGATGGGGGACTCGCGTCTCAAAGCCCACCTCCCCCTCTCAGTGGAGGCAGAGGGTTTTTAAGGAGGGAGAGGGGAATGGAACAAAGAGATCAAGGGAGGGGGTTGCAAAATTCTCTACGTGCAGACGAGCACTGTCCACTCCAATAAGGCAAGTGATGGTCCTGGTTTAGTCACCTTGGCTCCACGTCATCCCAGTTTTACGGTCAAAGGTCAGCGAATCTCCTGGAGCTGGGATGCCTGACGGTCAGAGTCTGTGTATTTTGAAACTGGTTTCTAGGATCCATAAACAAACATGCTCTTCACCTACAAGCTACATATTAGTCAGAGTCCGCACTGACAGGAGCAGCGTCCGAAGAATGGGGAGCGGGGGACGGTTCCTCACTGCTATGGCTCCGGAGAAGGTGGACCCCACGAGAGCCCCCCTCCTGTGGCTCCGCCTCCCACCAGACAGCCCAGCTCCTGGACTCGGACGGCAGGAACTTCTCCAGTCATTCCCGCCCCAAGGAACAGCCGTGGTGTCCTGTCCTTGTCACACCCAGGACGACCGCACCGGCCCCCATGTGGCTTTTGAACCCCTTCCTCGCCTGGGGAGGCCGTTTCAACATTCACTTCTCTCTGTTGAAACACTTCGATTGGATAACTTGTCCAAGGCGGGACCCTGACGGATACAGCCAGAAACACCCAAAGTGTTCCACCCAGGGGCCTTTCAGAGTAAATAATATTTTATAGACCTTAACACCTTGATGCAAAGTAACTATCCATCGCCGATAATAAATTTATTTTTTACCCTTTTCTAACACCCGGTACTCCATTTCTGTACACGTTTCAGTTCAAAATGTTTCAGGATGTGGGATTCTTAGTGTCCAAAGGGGGTCAATCTCAGGCAAAACACAATAGCTGGCCGATCTGTTGAGGCCACGTTGTGCCCCGGCAGCGGACCCCGGCGTGCTCAAGCGCACGCCCCCCACGCGACAGGGCTGCGAGGGAGGACCAGTCGGGCACTCTCGGAAATAAACAGGCCCATCAAATAAGGGCAGGTGGAAGAGGAACATGATATCAGAGCCTCCGCCTCCCACACACAGAAGGGAGGGGCCTGTCGTGTACCCTCCCAGCCCCTTAGCTTCCACATCGAGCAGCGACAGCTTGCCACAAAGCCGCACCGCCTCTTCCGAAAGGAAAACGCAATAACCAATTCCTGAAAACTTAAGCAGATACATCATTCCAGGATGCAGCTTTGTGTCCAGAGGACACTGGAAAGGCAAATCAACCGTCAGAGCGAATGTTTACACAGTCATTCCGTCAGTGAGGTGTCCATGGGGGACCCGCCACTCAGAGGTACAGGCCCGGGGCCCCCGGAGACGCCACGCTCCCCGCTCCTTCCCACCAGCCACCTTGTTCAAACCCGGCGCCGCATTCGTGATACCCACCTCCTAGCCTGGGGCTGTGCGCACCCAGCTCGGCCTGTTCCCCGGCGCCCGGCCACGGAAGACGTTCCGTGGTTCCGTCACCTCCTCTGCCAGCGCTCCCTAAAGAGGGAGCCAGGGTCAGACAGCTTTTCACGCACTCGGTTTGCGTGCGTGCCGTTGGGACCTTGTTTCTGTCCACCAGCGGGGCTTAGGCAGCGGTCGCAGAGACGTGGAAGACAGACGAAGGCCGAAGCCTTCATGGGAAATCGCTGTCTTAGCCATCACCTTCCCCTTCCGTGGCGAGTCTGGGCTGATACCATCCCCCCGCCCGAGTCACTATCATCGCCTTGGCCCCGAAGGCTTTGCGGCTCGATCCCGCACCTGCAGTCGCAACTGCCATCCAAACTCAGGCCAGGAAACAAACGCCGCCCTCGGTCGCCTGCCGACGCCCTCTTTCCGGCCCCACTCGGACGCCACGCCGTCGGTTCAGCCAACAAAGCCTGGCTGCTGGCGAGACGACGGACTCCGTGACAGACGGGGTCTCCGTGCAGGGAGGGGCCTGTTGAAGCTCGGGCCCGTCTGCTCCAGGGAATCGCTGCCTTCATCTGCGGGACATCTCGTCTGGCTCCGTGGGCGGCCACCTGTCTCCGGCCCTTGTCAGGGGCAGCCCTCGGGGGTCTGGGAGCCAGGTCCGATAGGAGTCACAGCTGGCGTGGACAGGATTTCCCTGGAGGACTGGGAGACTCCTGAATCTGGGGTGACGTCCTGTGCCCAGGGCAGCCATTTGCGCACCTCAGAGTTTGAATAAACATAACCTTGACCTGGGCGGCCCAACGGAGGCAGCCCAGCCCCCCAACCCCCGCACCGGGCTGGTGCCCGGAGGAGTATTTGAATATCTCATCCTGGCCAAAACGGACGGCCTGTCAGAAACATGAAAACGGCTTTGAAATCGGCGTGTCTGCGTGAGAGTATAAAATATTCATACCGCAGATTAAAATATTTTATTGAATTAATATTGATTTATGATTAATTTTTAAACAGATTCATATTTCATAAGGCACTCACCACGGACCCACCGATTGGGCCTCAGTGAGTGAGACCAATTACACAAATCGTTAGGGATGAAACCAGAAAGCAACGCTCCCCACCTGGGGAGAGACAAAGCGCATGTGAAAATCCAGCTTTAGGATAAAACAGCGTCTGCACAGTGACTACAAGAAAATACCTCATCGCCTCGCGTGCCTGCAGACAGCTTTTTTTTTTGTCCTGGAGGCCGAGGGCCCTCCCGGTCCGTTATTTTCAGAAAGATATCTCTGTTTGGCCTCGCGTTGGAAAACTTCACGGCAGTGACAATTTTTTCCCCCAAGACTGCAATTAATTCTCCCCTTCCAAGAGGAAACTGGAATAGTAACAACTCCGGAAGAGAGACGCTTCGTTAAGGATTCCTCTCCTCCCCCCGGACTATGCAAAGCGGCTCGGAAGAGCCCTGATGGCGGGGAGCGAAAGGCACTGATCGCTGTCCCCAGTTAGCACCTTCAGACACAAAGCCCCGGGGGCAGGACGGGGGCTCTGAGTGCTTTCAGCCTGTTCTGTGTCCATCTGAGTCCAGATAATACCCTCCCCACGCCCAGCCAGGTCTCCCCTTAGGCTGTCTGTCATCACACCCGCATTTTTGTCTGAAAACTCCTATCGCCGTCCCTTCAGCGAGTTCCCTTTTGGTAGGAAAATGTTTCCCGCTTTACACAAGATAATGTTACAGCCTAAGCGGCAAGCCCCATGCACCCTTGGGCCCCCTGTTCTCTTTCGGTCTCATTCACGTTCCCCTTCCCATGGTCAGCCATTCGAAGCCCCTGCTCAGTGTGTCACAGAACCCCAGCACGTGACGTAGCAGGAGAAAACAGGGATCGGTAGTCCCTTGCTTGTGATGGGTTTTTATGCACGCCAGAAGACTCTAAAAGGCATGTGGAATCTTCCAGAGATGCGAGACTGGGTTGGCGTAGCCATAGGCGGGGTAAGAGGATGCTCCTGGTCCTCTAATGAGACAAAGCCATTGTTTGGCTTCAGACGATGCCTGTTTACAGTTCAATAAACAACTTGTCACAGTTGCTTGCTCAGAGCAGACCTACCCGTCAGTGCAGTTAGAGCAGAGGGAACGGAATAAATTGGTCTCCTGAGTAGATACACAGAGCAGCAACGTTTTGCTCCCCGTCCCCGCTGGGAGGGCGACCACTTCTAAAGGTTTAAAGCGGCGCTTCACACATATTGACATTTAGAGAAATGTCTTTCCCATCCAAATGACAACCCCGCCTTTTCCTATTTGTGCTAGCCACTAAAAAAAAACATGAAAATTAACACAAAAAAAAAATTAAAAGAGAGAAGAAAGTATTTCTGGAGTTACTACATCCAAGTTTTCTAGTGCCTTGTACCCAAAATTTAATATGCATCTGAAAGCTGCCTGACCTTGAATGCCAGTTACGGGTAAGGATGGCACCTGTTCTAGGAACTTTCTATTCTGTCACCAACCCAGGATGAATGGAACCAGACCAAAAGGAAAGACTGTGGGAAGGTCGCTTGGCCCGACACGCAGGTGCTGTGGCTTCTCGTTGATGAGGGACTGAGTGACAACGGGAAACGCAACAAAGACAGGGCAGAGCTGAGGTGTGTGCTTGGAAACCTCAGTATGAGAGAGGCGGGGTACAGGCACGACAAGGCCATGGGGCGGCACCGAGTGGGCACTCCGTTCGTGGGGACCACGACTGCACAAAAGTGTCTGGACCAGGAGATATGACCCAATGACCGAATGCAAGCTTTTTGCAACAAATCGATGGACATGCGGAGACACGGCGGAGACCCGTCAGAGACCCCCATGCACGCAGACTCACAAGGACCCAGACGGCATGCCCAGGTAGTGGGATGCTGCGAGACAGTGTGGTGACAGTGTGGACTCGCTGCCACCTTTAAACCTCCACCGTGAGGCGCAGTGACACCAGGGGCCAGGACAGGGACGGTCTGGAGGCCCTCTGCCAGCATTACCTTGGGGGGCGGGGGGCTAACGTTCTACATGTTTAACAGTGAGCGGAAATCTTGTTCCCACTACACCCTTTCGTCCTCCTTCCGCCGTACCCCAGAACCTCAGTGGAAGCGGCCTTGCCCTGAAAATGGTAGAAGACGCATCCAATTAGACTAATTCACCCAGCACAGCATTTGCCCCCTAAGAGCCCATTGTTAAAAGTATCCTGAGTTCTGCCGCTGTAAATAACGTTTCTTTCCCTTGCACGAAGGACGTTCTTAAACCAGCCCTTGGAATCTACAGAAACAGAACCCTCTTTCTGAACCAAGAAAATGAAAGGAAGCCGTGATCAATACTATGAGAAACCTGGCGACCCTTCTGGAGATGAATATTTAACATGCACCCCTGTGACTCCCACGCCCTGTGACCCTGGCCCTTTACAACCACGCTTGCATTTCCAGTGGAGTCCACACACGGGCCGGCAGGCCTCTCTCCCCGGCATTGATGTTGCGGTCACAGGCCCGAGAGCTCACAGGGCCGGGATCGCTGCCAACCAGGCCGGCTTGGAATCTGAGCTCGGCGGTGTCCTTAGAAAATGTCAGCATTCACGGCAACTCCAGGCAAAATGGGCTGTGAGTGTGGCCTTTCCCTCTAGTCCCGGATCCCCCGTCCTCAGACAGACTCTCATTTACTCTGTGCTCCTCCGAAGGGCCCAGAGCGCTGAGCCTGCTCCCGTTCCGAAGCCCTTTCTTGGAAAGACCCGGCAATGCCGAGGAAAGGGGAATGACTGGGACGAGAAAACGCGGGTTCGAGGCCGCAGAGCCTTAATCAAGCCACTCACCTGTCTCCTGCACAGAGGATAGTAAGTGTCTATATATTTTTTTAAAAAACAGAGCCCACGAGGAAGTTAACCAAGACCCTCAGAGCAAAGTCATAGATAAAGGGCTCTTTTGTTAAAGAGCCTTGCAACGGAGGAAGTGGCAGTTGGTGGCTTTTTGCTTATGATCCCCCAAAGGGCCCGAAGGGCCGCCTTTTCCGCTAGAGGAATTCGATAAATGTCTGTTGAATTACATTTGGAGTTCGCAAAATACCAATTCGAAACTTCTATTTTTTCTGTTTTGCTTTTTAAGTTTTTACACATTTCAATTTATTCAATCAAGACGTTAGAGCTTTTCATTTCCCAAAGTCCCTTCTTCAATCAAAGCCAAGGAATACGCTGATCAATGAATTCCATTCGAATTCACATCAGAGACAACTCTTGTCTTAGAAGTGACAAGGGAGTTAGCAACCGCAAACGCTGACCGGCGCATGGCGCCGTGGGGACCCTCGCTCACGGCCGGATGCAGCGCACGACGGCGTGTCCACTTGGGAAGGCCGTCTGGCATCTTCTCAGGGAACTAAATGTGTTTTACCTGTCGATCCGGCAGTCATGTTCTACGTCATTGAGCAAAAGGAGGAGAAGATTTCTGTTCACACTAACGCCTGCATGCGGGTGCTTACAGCAGCTCTGTTCATAACTGCCCAACCCTGGAAGCAAGCAAGATGCTCATTAGGGGAGGATGGGTAAACAAACTGGAGTGCGCCCGGACAGTGGACTGTTTTTCAGTGCTAAAAAGAAACGAACAATGAAGCCAAGAAAAGACAGGGAGGCGCCATAACTGCACATGACTGAGTGAAGGGAGGCAGGGTTGCACCACGGGGTATAACTGCAGCCCCAGGATGCCCTGGGGAAGGCAGTAAAGGCTCGGGGGTGGAAGGGGGTAGGGGACGGGGGGTGCATGGGGCACAGGGGACATTTAGGGCCATGGAAATCCTCTGTATGATGTGGTAGTGAGGGGCACAGCTCGTTGTGCATTTGTCCAAAGTCACAGGAGGTACAACACCAAGAGTGAACCCTCAGGCAAACAATGGAATTTGAGGGGTTCGGATGCACCGGTGTAGGGTCGTCCTGAAAAACACAGGGACGTTCTGCCGAGTGACAGTGATGGTGGGAGGAACGCGCACGTGTGGGCCAGCGAGTATACAGGAAACCTCTACTCCTGCCTCTTAGTTTTGCTGCAAACCCAAAAGTGCTCTCGAAAACAAAGCCTTTTAAAAATAAGTAAGAAGTGAGACAGTGCTGGCCTGAAAGAACGTATCTGGCTTCTCTCCCGCTGACCCGGGTCTAGAACGCCTTGGGAAAAGCAGGCAGACTCGGCCCAACTGCACGGACTCTGGGTTGCACCCGCAGCGGGGGACACGGGCTCCCGGGCTCGCTGCGGCCTTTGGGCCCGCGGCCTCCTCCGGCTCCCGCACGCACGGCCCGATCCCGCCCCGGCAGTCCCTCTGGATCTCCTGGCTTTGGGTCTTCCTGCCCCCCCAGACCAGCCCGCGGCCTCCTTGCCCACCCTTCGCATCAGGGCCTTGGGGCGTGTTCTCCCAAAGCCCCCCAGTCATCCTGTGTAAAAGGCCCCTCGCTTGAACTGTCTTTCCTCCGCGCGTATCTGATATATCACACGTTTTCCTTTTTATTCTGTCACGTGTCCCTCACGCTGCGCAGTAAACGCCATGAGGGCAGGAATGTTTTTCTCATCACTGTGTCCTCGGCCTTTAGAATGGGATCTCACACAGAAGGTCAATAAATACCCATCCAATGACTAAATGAACCCAGAATCATGTTCAAAAACACAACATGGAGGATGTCAGGCCGATACGGTATAGAATCCTTCAAATCACCACTCTTTCTTCTAAAACCCAGGCCGCCTTTATCTGGATCTTGAATATACTCTATTTTAGAATTTTATCCAAAAATACCAGACTGTCTTGGGAGAAGACAGACCGCAGCGATAAATTATGAATGCCCTAGGAAATTTCAAAGCCTCTATGCCCTGCATTTTCAAAATGCATTATACTTTGACATTTACAAAAATGAAAAACAAATAGAAATTAATCCCATCTTTAATATATGAATCTTGTAAATGTTATTGGGCTATATTCATCACACACTTTGAAAGTGCCTATAATATTTAGCTTTAAAATCTGTGTCTACTTCAGTTTAGGACTTTTGTATCAATGGGTATTTATTTGTGATGGTTATTAATATTTCTACAACCAATATTATTTGGTAATCCAATAATACTCTTTTTTATTCTTTGACTGCACTATAGAAGTGTTTTAACACTCAATTTTTAACCTTCTTCCATGGGCTACTTTTGAAAGTAGACCGTGTACCCCGGGAGATGAGAGCCAGCTGTGAGGAGAAGTTGGGGGATAGTTAGGTCATTCAAACATTGGAACTATGATCCCAGTAAACATGGCCTCTGGGCCAACAGTTTTACCTGTGTGCCCCCTGGCCACGTGCCTGTGAATGGCCTTCGTGGACAGAGGTCCCAAGAAGGGACTGAGATACAACTGCCACAAGGAAGTCCATTCCTGTGCCCCACCTGGAGTGGATTCTTGGGTGGGCGGAGACAGAGGACGATTTAAAATTTCAAGGTTGGGGATGCATTAGAGAATCGGATGCGGACACAGAAAGCAATGACCACAGCTGACAGAGCCCAAGGCGTGGACACCCTCCTAAGTCTCCGTGTCGGTGGTTTTAGGGTTACGGTCGATCTCCTTCCGTGGCCCACAGCAGAGCACAAGTAATTCCGATCGAGTTAGAAGGAAACTGTGCTCGTGGAAGAAACGACGGTCCACGTCGAAGCAGACGCAATGATGTTCTTTCCTGTGTAACCCCACGCAGCTATTCTTCATTGTTTTAAAACAAATCGGAGAAGCCGTATTGAAACAGAAGACGAGGCAAATCTCTTTCATAAAATTTTGAGCACCCAGTGCTTGTATTTCAGTTGAGCTATCGAGTTCTTTTTCTCCCTCCAGTTTGAAGGTCTTGCTTTGCCTGTGGTTACTTAACATATATTTTAGTTCTTACTTTGTGTTTGTCTGTCAACCCCTCAAGACATTGGCTCAAAAAGTTCAGGGGTCTTGCTGTTATTGTTGTTTTATCCGCGTATGTACCCTCAGCACGTAAAGCAGCGTCTGCTGTGTCGTCCACACTCAGTTACCTCCGTGGATGGACAGATGGCAGGTGAGGCCTTGGAGGGACCTCCGGCTCTGTGCGCGGATGCACGCCGAGAGACTAAGCCATAGTCTTCACGCATCTGCAGACGGATGGAGCGTAAGAGTTGTCTTACATGCCTGACTTACACCAACCAGATTAAAAAGGGGGGGGCAGGGAGGGGGGATTCTGGCTTTGAGAAGCTTATCATTCTGTTATGGAGACAAAATGATGCCATAAACTAATTAGGGAGCAAAGAAATATAAAATAAGCCATGACACTCTGATTTCGGGCCGTCCGCACGGCCTGAGTTCGCAGGAAGAACCCCGGCCGTGTGGTCTTCTGGGAAGCGTCGTGGAGAAGATGCTTTGAGCGAGGCCCGGAAGGACAGAGGGATGCAAAGGGCACGTGCAGGGTCTGAACTCGTGATGGGAATGTCAGCTGGGAGGGAACCCAGGGACTGACACGAGAGAAACTGAGGGACGCCAAATGATGGCACATCCTCTCTGTCAAGTTGAGGACCCGTGAGTGCAGTGGCCCATCAGAAAATACTTCTCGACGTCCCCCCCTGAGCGTGGGGCTGTGGGAGGAGCCAAAGCCCTAGAGAGGCTGTCGAGGGCAGAGCGCGGACAGGGGAGGGCTGGCGGTGCAGAGGGCTGGGGCTCTGGGGAAGACAGCGTTGTGACTACCGTCAGGACCGACGGATGGCTGCGCGACGTACAGATTTGCCAGTGTCCGTTGTACACTGAAAATTGGCAAATGCGGTCTTGTACAAATTATACTTAAAAAAGAACGGGAAAAAAAAAAAAAAGTATGTCTTCTGCACAACACTGTCAATGCCTTAGTTGCCAGAACTAGGTGTCGCCAATGCCTGTCACAGTCCCGAAACAGAGCAGAAATTTCACAAATGAAGAAATAAGTGGATGTATGAGCAAACATTCAGTACAGAACTCAGTGGCCTTTAAGGGGCCGTAAAGACAGGTTTGCAGGCCTGTTTGCCTTAAATCTTGAAAGCACAGCTACCCTAGAGCGACCGTGTTCTTCAAGCACAGGTGGCCTTTCTTTGTACGTAACAGGGGCAGCTTTCTGCTCAGCTGGTCCTGAGGAAGACGTTAGGCCACCTAGAGCTGGGGGTCCTCTTAGCATTGGTTTCTGCCCAGCGAGAATTCCTGGCAAGATTTTATACAACTGCAAGCGTATGGAGGTCCTTATTACTGCGCTAAACGCCCGACATTTTATTTCCTTTATTGGTCAGTTTGCCAAGTGACACTCCAAGAGCCCGTGTCATCGCGTTTCCTGGGCCCTTCGAGACGGCCATTTGGATGACCTGAGAGTGCAGTCCGATTCCAAGGTGATTCACTTCATATATAATTCAATGTTTAATAATCACAAATAGCTACTCTCTCCTCAAAAAACTAATTTTACTTGTCAACAAAGCCTGAGTCAGCAAGATAGATTTAGAATTCAGACCCACTTTGTTTGTTGCTTTTTTATTAAACTTACTGGGGTGACATGGTTAGTAAAATTATATAGGTTTCAAGTGTACAATTCTGATACATCATCTGTACATTGTACTGTGTGTTTGCCGCCCAAAATCAGATATTTTGTCATCATTTACGTGACCCCTTTTACCCTATACTACCCCCTCCTCTCCTCTTCTGGTAACCACCATATTGTTGTCTGTGTCTATGAGTTTTTGTTTGTCTGTTTACTGTGTTTGTTCATTTGTTGCTCTCAGCTTAGAATCCCACACGTGAGTGAAATCATGGGGTCCTTCCCGTGTTCTCTCAGACTTATTTTTATTGGCATGCTACTCTCAAGATCCATCCCTGTTGTCACAAAAAACAGTATTTCATTTTTTTATAAAGGATTTAAGGATTGCCTCTTCGCAAGAACAATGTCTATAACTCAAAGTTCCAGACAAGTAGCTCTCTCACAGCTGCGACTCCCTGTCCCCTGAGAGTGAGGTGCCAGGGCTCCTTCAGCCTCTTGCTCGTCTGTCCGTCTTTGCGGGGAGCTGGGCCACCTCCTCCCAGCCCCAGGCAGGCGCACGCTTTCCCGTGGCCTGAGGCTGAGCATGGCCATCTCTGCCCGATGAGGAAAAGAGAACGTGTGGTTCCTGTGTTCACACCATGGTGGGTGAGCCTCCACCATGACACAAGGTCAGTTAAATATATATATATATATATATTTTTTTTCTTGGCCAGCAGGTGTGGCCATCAACCAGGCCTCCCCTCCCTCCAGGAGCAGCCCCAGCAAAGCACCTCATCGCTGATGAGCGGGAACTGTCGGGGGTGGGCTCACGGAGGGGAAAGCTCCAGGTGGCTTCCAGGCTCTGCGAGAGCCCCGAGTTGGAACAGCAGAACGCGCCAGACCGCCGGCATCGGGGCCCATCAAACCCAGGCTTGAAGCACCCACGTCCCCTACCTACCTACTTGGGGAAGTCATGGCCAGGCGGACAGAAAGCTTCCGAGCCTCAGTTTTCTCATCTGTGGCAAGGGGAAGATGGCCCCTGCTTTGAGACGTTGTTGTAAGAACCAGAGATAATCTACAAACTCATTGACCACGGCGCCAGCTCTACAGTGAGCTCTCGATACGTGACGGCAAGGGCTGCCCCGTGGTTGCGTATTTGGAAGTCTAGGCAGGCTCTCCAAACAGGCACTCAGACCTTGGTTTAGAAAGAGAGAGAGAGAGAGAGAGAGAGAGAGGGGACAAGCATTCATTTAGAGAAATTAGGGTAGAAAATCCAAATGCTGTGACAAGATTCAGGCAGGGGGGTGTAGGAGGAGCCTGGATTCGCAACAATAACAACTAACCCACGATTCCCCCGTTTCACAGCACTTTTCGCACTCGGTTTCCATAGCGATGAGGCTCAGGTGTGTTATGAGCCTCATGTTCTCACAACATGAGATACGCTCTTAACTCTGATGAACACGATTAACTCTTTCAGTTCGTTAGGGTTTTAGTCGTTGTAGCCCCAGCGTTTGTGACAGATAAACCTCATCGCCTCGTGGGCCCAACACCGGTAGACTTGTTCTTTTGCTGTTGATCGGGGAGAGATGGTGCAGACAGCTGAGCCTCATTCAGGGACCGAAGCTAGCAGATGCCGTGCCATCATAAACACATGACTTTCTGATGGCCTTGGGTGTAGGTGTCCAACAGGCAGGTGGCATGAGACAGAGAATAAAGGATCGACTTTATTGAGTTTTATGGGACTTAAATAGAATTGTGGTATCACTTGCGTCTACATTCCTTGGGAAGGGCATAGTCACCTGTCCACGCCTAACTGCGAGGGGGTCTGGGACACACGAAGTAGCTCATTGCCAAGGCGAGCGGGGAAAGCTGGTTTGGTGCGCGGCCAGCCAGGACACTGCAGTTAGAGGGCTAAAGTTTGGGGTTTTTCTTTTCTTTTCTTTCTTTTTTTTTTCTTTCTTTCTTCTTCTTCTTCTTCTTTTTTTTTTTTTTTAGATTTTAGTTATTTACTTTCAGAGAGAGGGGAAGGGAGGGAGAAAGAGGGACAGAGAAACAACAATGTGGGGCTGCCTCTCGCATGCTCCCAACTGGAGACCAGGCCCACAACCCAGGCATGTGTCCCCACTGGGAATCAAACCAGCAACCCTTTGGTTTGCAGGCCAGCACTCAGTCCAGTGAGCCACATCAGCCAGGACTATTTAAAGTTTCAAGGACAAAAATGTGCAATGTTTGCAGTGCCGTTAACCACTGGCTCAGAGCCCGATCTCACTGTTTAGTTTGCAGGACAGGGAATGTGGCTCTGACATCACTGCTTCCTGAGCACCTTCTCTTGCCTCAGAGGTGTTGGAGAAACTCATGAAGGATTTAATTTACTTAATTATATTCCAATAGCAAAGGCAAATTAATGCAGCTACCAGAGTGAAAAATAAGCTCCTTCCACAATGAAAAGATCAAGCCAATATTGTCGAACTGATTTTATTTTTATTAAAAGAGCTACAATGTGCTGAACCCGTAGTTGATTGTCCCAAATAATAGCTGAGTTAGTGAATTTCAATATTTGCTTTATCGTGGAATGCAAACGCGATGTTAAAGATTGGGAAGCTAAGC
Source organism: Mormoops blainvillei (assembly GCA_004026545.1). Classification (NCBI taxonomy): domain Eukaryota; kingdom Metazoa; phylum Chordata; class Mammalia; order Chiroptera; family Mormoopidae; genus Mormoops; species Mormoops blainvillei. The sequence continues at coordinate 51,794 of PVJD01007284.1, read as the reverse complement.
CTTCTCTCATTTTTCTTAAGGGAAGAAGAACCGGCAGGAAGTGTTTAATGATACAGAGAGCTGGTAATTTCCAAATTTGCTACAGAGAAGAAGCATTTATCAGGCGATGCTTACATGGAGAGACAGCAACAAACTATTTGAGGAACAGACCCAATCCCATACATCAGCCAACCAAGTAAGTCCTGAACTATAGCACCAGCTATAGGGGCACCTTGCTCTCTAATTCCCAGAGGCCGGTGACAGGATGAAGGAGACACAGTAACAGTTCAGCCAAAAGTCAAAATACGGGGACAAGTAATTGTGTCAAATGAGGTGCACGGCCTGTCCTGTCCCCCAGACTAGACGGGTGTGGAGTGGGACTAGAGGGAGAGGTAGGGGAGATCCCAACGACGAAAACTGTCTCCTCTAGTTTGATGACGGGTCGTGACAGTAACTATTCGACGTAACCAAGGACGGGCAAGAGAGTAAATCCGACTATGTGAAGCGTGTGAGCGTGGAACGTTATGTGTGACAGACGCATGAAACCAATGCCCCTGCCCCGCCGGAGTCTCAGTCGAAACGGGAGCCTCAGGAAACAGGTGCCTGAAGCCGTGGTCGGGGAGTGGGCCGTCCAAGCCGGGACGAGGCGCCGCGGTGACGAGCGGAGAGCTGGAGTGTTCTCACCACACGCAAAACAGAAAGCACGTGAGGCGACGGGTGTGTTCATTTCCTTGAGCGTGTAACCATGTTCACAGTGCACACTTACTCCAAGCCAACGTGCTATCCACTCTAAACACAGCAAACTTCTACTTGCCAATTACTGGTCCATAAAGCTGGGGACACTGTGACGGCGGAGGTCATGGTTCCTTGTGGAGACGAGGCCTGGGAGGTGACCACGGGGACATGGCTGAGGTGGCTGTGAGGACCAGCTGGTCCGGGGAGAGCCGGCCAGGCCCCAGCAGGCCAGCCCAGTGGGAGAACCCTGCGAGCCAGGCATCCACTCACCAGGGTGGCTGGAGTGGCACTGAGAGACAGACGGGGACTCAGGAGCTGAAAACAGGAAGACGCGAGGGGTCCGGGGCTCGGGGACACCACGGCTCACGGCCAGGCAGGTATGGGAGGTGGTGCCTGGGGACATCAAATTCAAAGCTGAGTTTTCTCTTTCGCAGAAGTAAGAACGGCTGCGCGCGGCAGTGAAAAGACAAGGAGGGCGGGGAGGCGCGTGGGAGAAAACAGACGCCCGAGGCCCGAGCTGCAGGGAAAGCGGCATCTTCGGGGAAAATATGGAAACTTCTGCCCATGACAGACTGTTGCCATGTGGGGCTGGCCTTCTCTGCTGAGTCGACAGGACACCTTCACTGAACGGGGCTTCATGACGCTCCCCGTGACTCGGCCGTGCCTGCAAAGGTGCGAAAAGGTCGAAACATCGGCCTGACGCTCTGCTATCCACGCTCTTCCCACGCCGGGCAAGAGGCGGCCAGCAACGCAGGAGCTGAGCGTGCAGCCCGCTCGGCCCGGAGACGGCGCGCTGCCCTCTGGTTTCCTTGGCTTTCGTTTGAGGCTGGAGAAGGGCTCCCCCTGTGAAAATGGAAGCTGGGAGCTCCAGCACCCATGGGGGCACCCAGGCATGGAAGTGGAACAGCTCGGCACTAGCTGGGCGTCCGGGCCAAGGCTTGGCAGCAGGAGGACTTCACTAGGGTCTCAGAGTAATGCCCGCATTCTTGATACTAGACATGTGTTAAGTTTGCATTGTTGGAAACAAAATCTCGGCAGATTTGGGGGTGGGGCAGGAAAAAAGCTCCCCAAACCATACTTCTTTTTTTTTTTTTTGACACCAGAAACCCTATGAAACAGTGTGTCATCATTTTTAGTATTTTACACCCATGCACGTCAAATGTGGTTTATAAGAATATTTTTGGAAAATTATCCTCAAGACACATTCAAGCATACCTCGGGGCCAGGGGTCTTTCATAAGCTGAGCTCCATGTACATTTATTTAGAATTTTGACTTTCAGACTTTATGACCACATCCCAGAGTTACAAATACATTTCACCCCAGGATACACACACAGGAAAAAAGATACACACTGCACACATGAAATAAAAGTTTTATGAAAAAAATATTTGTTCTCGGATGTCAGATGCACTCTCGTGATTCTATTTTATTTCCTGGCTTAAATGCTCATCATGACTTATTTAAACTAACTTCATAACCCACTAATTCATCACAAAACAACTGTTTGAAAAATGCTGATTCAAAAATCAGTGGCCATGTGGAATCGCCTTATTCTTTTCTTTGTTTTTTTTTCTGTCAGAGGCTGAGCATGTATTTCTTCAGTCCCTGGAACACAATGGAACACCACTCTCTCTCTCTCAGGAAACCCAACACCGATAAGCAGCCTCAGAAAAACGTGTGCAGCCCCCACCACACCTAACATGGAAGGCATGCCGGGCACAGAGCTGAATCCTAGACATTCCTTATCCTATCTGCCCAACCCGGCAACCTGGGAGATTGGCACCTTCTCCGGGCCCACCCCCCATCCCACGAGGGATGGGATTGAGGGGTTTGTCCCTGCAGTACACTCTGTTGTGCCCATGGCCCCAGTTTTCCTTAATTACGATTAACCAGTTCCTAACGGACACAGCAGGGGATGTGACAGGGTCCTGCGGGGATTTCCGTTCTCGCTATGCTTATCCTCTCACATGAAGCGCAGTTAAAAAGCCATGCAGTAAATCGGACTTTCATGTTCAATATCTTTACAGCTCCGTGTCTTCAGGTGGTACATAGAGCTTGAACTTCAGGACGCTCACACGATCGCTGTGGGGATCGTGAAGCTTTTGTCTTTTTCTGCTTTCTGTTCTCTGGTATCAGGTGGCTTCCAGCTCCTCGGAACACCGCTGCTGATGTCTAATTTAACAGTGGTAGAGGCGGCCGGGAAACTCTGAGATAGAGCCGCTTCCTCAATTACACCCAGCTGAGAGGATTCGGGGCTTTTTTTTTTTTTAAATAGGCCCACGCTATCAAGTTCATCTACGCTATTAGTGAGGTCTCCATCACTGACAGGTTCAGAAAGTGCTAAAGCATTTTGAATGTTTTTTCCCCACGTACGTTGGGTGCAGCTCATTTTCTTGCTTTTGCGGAGCTTGGGTTTCATCTCCAAGAGAACTGTCACGTGAAATCAGTCACGGCAGGATCGTGGGGTAAATGGACCGCAGGTCAAGCAAAAAGTGAGTCAGCATTGACTGATTCCCACCACGTTCAAAGCTCCACGCGGAGCTTCTGTAAACCTTCAAAGGAGTAGGAAGAGTCTCACGCAATCACGAGTGCCATTCATCAAAGGTTCCTACTCTTCCCGGGTGTTCAGTAACTTCGCATTTCTCCATGCCTTGGGGGCTTGTGGTGGGGTGTGGGGAAGAGAGGTGTTGAGGACGAGCGTGTGTTCCAGTTCCGGAGACCATGGGTAGGGTCTATCCACGGATGGATACAGCTTGAGAAGAAGAGGAGGTTCAGAGGGCACATAATCTTGGTTTGGGCATGTGCAGTCGGGCATCCCTGTGGGACCCAGAAGGAACTCAATCATGTTCCTTGTCATCATAGATACATCTGGCGTTTAGGAGGGTGGTCGGGATGGGAGGTAGGGTCGTGAGAGACATCAGGTGCTATCAGAGCCAAGCGAAAGGGTGGAGATGGCCCTGGAGAGCCATGGAAAGACAAGAAGGGGACCAGGACACCTCAGGAAATTCTGGTATCTGATGTGTGACTGGGTGGACTGAGAGGGGAGCTATTCTAGTGTCTGGGAGACAAAATACCTTCAGGATGTTTGCTGTACCCGTGTGTTAGAAGCACTGAAAAGCAAGACGCCGGCGAAAGGGAGACCAACACAGAAACTGCAGCAGCCCCAACAAATGGTAGGTCTCAGCTCCACCATAAATAACACAATAAGGATATAAAGGACGATAAGTCTTTGACCATACTGAATAATAAAAATGTCAAGTTTTAGCTCCTTTTTTCACACAATCATTTTCCCCTTGCGCTATTGAATGTAAAAACCTAATAGAGACTTCTGGTCAAGATGGCAGCTGGGTAGATATGACTCAGCTCTTTACACAACCACAGCAAAATTACTAAACTAAAATATAGAACAACCATCACTCAGGAAAGTCAGAAATCAAGCTGCACGCAAGTCTGACAACTACGGAATTAAAGAAACCACATCCACCCAGACTGGTAGGAAGCTGGCCCCACACCCACATGGATAACAATTCGGGAGGGATATGTTGGGGGCGAGGAGTCACAGCCCCACGCCAGGTCCCTCAGCCCAGGGTTCCAGTACCAGGAAGAAAAGTCCCCACAACTTCTGGCTGCAAAAACCAGCAGGGACTAAATTGGTGAAAGGAATTTCTGGAGCCCCAGGCAGCTCCTCTTGGGGACCCACACATGGACTCACCTGCTCAGACGCGCTCCCTCTGCGCTCCAGCGCCGGGGTGGCAGGTCGAAGGGCTCCCGTGGCATACGGGAGAAACTGAGGTGTCTGGCATTGGGGTGAGCAGAGGCCACTGTCCATTTGCTGAGCCCTCCCCCTCACAGAGCCAGCAGGCTGGTGCCGTATCTGAGACTCCATCAACCTGGCTAACACAGTGTGACCCTCCTTGGAGATCCCCAGAGGCTCTGCCCCGCCCAACTACAGGCCCACCCAAGCAGCCTTTCCATGAGAATGGCTGGCCTTGGCTCCTAAATCCTATCAAATGAGAAACAGCTGGCTTCAGGGAGCCCTCGCAGCAGCCAGATTAGATTCAGCTTGGTTTTGCCTAGGAGTCTGCATGCCCAGCACAAGTAGCACCCATCTCAGGTTGCTTTAACAGCTCAGGCAGGGTGCCCCGGGTAAAACACAGGTGGGAGCTGACGGCCTGCACCACCCGGGAAAGCCCGGGGCCAGCACACCCGGTGGACAGCTACAGACCACGTCGGGGCACCACCACCCTGTCCCTGCACAGCTGGTCCTCCACAGAGGGTGAAGGTTGGTGGTCAGTGGTCACAGCCAGTCTTTGCAGCTGACTGGCCTGCGTAAATCCCTCCCATTGGTCTGCCAACAGCAACCAAGGCTCAATTACAAGAGGAGGGTGTATTCAGCCCACATGAAGGGTGCACCTCAAGTACTCAGCTTGGGTGACAGGGGAGGCTGTGCCACTGGACCCTACAGGTAATCTACTACATTAGGTCACATGACCAAGACACAGAGTCAAAGCAGGTCTACCTAATGCATAGAAACGACACAGGGAGGCTGCCAAAACGAGAGGTAAAGAAACATGGCCCAAATGAAAGAACAGATCAAAACTCCAAAAAAAGAGCTAAACCAAATGGTGATAAGCAATCTATCAGATGCAGAATTCAAAACACTGGTTATAAGGACGCTCGAGGAACTTAGTGAGAACCTCAGCAGCATAAAAAAGACCCAATCAGAAACGAAGGCTATACTAATTGAAATAAAGAACAATTTACAGGGAATCAACAGTATGAAGCTGAGAATCAAATCAACGATTTGGAACATAAGGAAACAAAAAACAACTACTCAGAACAAGAAGAAAAAAGAATCCAAAAAAATGAGGATAGTATAAGCAGCCTCTGGGACAACTTCAGGAGGTCCAATGTTTACCTCATAGGGGTGCCAGAAGGAGAAGAGAAAGAGCAAGAGATCAGAAATCTATTAGAAAAAACAGTGAAAGAAAACTTCCCTAATTTGGTGAAGGAAATAGACGTGCAAGTCCAGGAAGCACAGAGAGTCCCAAACAAGATGGATGCAAAGGGACCCACTCCAAGACACATCATTATTAAAAGGCCAAGGGTTAAAGATAAAGAGAGACTCTTAGAAGCAGCAAGAGAAAAGAAGTTAGTTACCAGATGGTTGCCAGATTGGGGGGTGGAGTGAGTGAAGAGGTGAGGGGATTAAGAAGTACAAGTTGGTAGTAACGGAATAGCCGTGGGGCTGCAAAGTACAGCATGGGAAATGTGGGGGCCAAAGAAGTTATACGCAGGACCCATGGGCACGAACAATGGTACAGGGATGGCCTGAGGGGGGCAAAGGGTGAAAAACCAGAACAACTGTAATAGCATAATCAATAAAATGTAATAAAATAAATAATAAAAAAACTGATAATGCGTGGGTCTTTAATCTCAAGTAGAGTCAAGAAGTAACAGGAACTATGACTAGTTGGGCAAGTGGGCCAGAAAGAATCGAAAAAGAACTTATAATAAATTTGGCTGTTGGGCTACTCACCTGACGAGCTGTCACAAGGCATCGATTTAAGGGGGCACTAAAGCAGTGTCCAGCTCCCAACGAGGCCACTAAAAATGGCAGGTGTGCAGAAAGGAGGACGCGCCCGCTGGCGGAGGGTCCTCCTGTGGCAGCTGCGTGGTCCCTGGGCAGGGCTCTGGTGCTTCTTTGTGTGAGCCCTGGCAGCACATGCCAGCCGTGATGGCCTGTCGCCAAGTGTCAGTGTCACATAGTAGTTTTGAATTTAACCAGCCATCATTAAAATGAAAAACATACTGTAAAATTTCAAAAAAACAAAAAACCCATCAGGCTCTGCCTGATTTTCTCACGTGTCAGGAAAAGGCACAGACAGAAAGACACGTGATTATCTCCTCAGCTGGCGCTCTAACCGCGTGTCGGATGATGGCACAGTCGTCTCCCCACGAGCAATGATCTGAAACGTGTAATCACTGTCTCGTCCGCGTCACAAGGAGAAAACTAAACATCTGAGTCACATGTCTGTGGCCCACAAACTGTCACACACTGACGATGACCATTCAGTGTCCAGACAGTGAAAGACCCGTGAGCTTGGTTGGAAGAGAAGAGGAAACTGAGGAAGCCAGACCGCTGGCTTCGTAATTAGCTTCAGAACCACAACCCAGGAAAAACCCAGAAGACTGTATTTTGATTGGCTTGCTAACCTATTTGAAAACGTTTCTACTGATTTTTTTTTCTAAACTCGGAAATAATGAGAGAGAAAAAAAGCAACAGATAGATTCTAAAATATCTTAATACTTAGTATTGGGAGGTTAGAGGACTATTATCTATTTAAGCCTAAGTCACCTTGACATTCTCCTAACACCGAGATCTTCTTCAGGGGACGAGCGCTTTGGGGCGAGGGTGCAAAGACCCGGTCACCAAGCAGGAGGACAGTGAGTGGCTGCGCTGGTCTGCTGGGGCTGCCGCCACTAAATACCACAAACCCAGTGGCTTAAACGACAGAAGTTTCTGTCTCACGGCTTTGGAAGCTGACAGTCCAAAATCCAGGTGTCGACAGGGTTGGTTCCTTCTAAGGCTGTGGGCGGACCCTCCCAGGCCCCTCCCCTCAGCTCACAGACACCGCCTGTTCCCTGCGTCTCCCCAGCACCTTCCCCTGCGTGTCCGCCTCCAATTTCCCCGGTTTCATAGAAACACCAGTAATGTGGGATTAAGGCCCATACTCTCCTTCCACATGCGGCCCAACAGGAAGGTCCTGGGGGTTAGGACCCCAACGCTATTCTGCGGGAACAACGATTACAGTAATCCTTTCGGGAGAGCGACTGACTGGCCTCGAGTCCGTCCATCGGCCCGGTACCTGCGGTCAACTCTCCTCGGGGAAAGCGGCAAAGGAGCTGACGCTATTGGTTAATTTAATTGAATCATCACATTTTTACAGGCAAATTTTTCAGTATAGAAACACAGCTGTCTTCGTACTGAATTATGTTACTCCATAAAAATTCACCATCTCTTCTGTCATCTAGAAGATAACTGCCAAATAACCTCTATAGTTATCGAGAGTTTTTTAAAAATATATTTTAAAGATCCATAGATCTTGCACTGTTCATTAATCTCTAAGTACCTGGTGTTGTAAATTTCAGACCCTTCAACCCAGAAGGATGTGGATGTAAGGAGAAGGGAAAGTATAAAATCCCCATTTCTCAAATGTAACACCATTCATGAAAGTCAGTGACAATAAATGGGGACTCACATTAAATTACGTGGGCTGTTGAGCACTGCTTAACCTGTCGGTCTCTTCACTCTGCAGCAAAGACTCTGTCGTCTGCAGGTGCAGAACCAGCCTGTGGCCAAGAATTTTACCTACACCCCTAAATTTCTAAGAATCCCCACTCAACTTTCTCCGGTGCCAAGCACCTCCTTCATTAAAACGGGTTGCTATTTATTTGCACTAAGTATTTTCCTGACAGCTTGAAGCTAATTCTTTTGTCCTGGATGCGCAAAGGTAGATTCTACTGTTTTCTCAATTTTGTAAGACATTGGACCATCCTCCACTGAAAACGGAACATCTTAACTGAGTGAGTAACTTAATGGCTAAATCTCATCCTCACAAACCAAGAGTACAGCCTTTAGTCCTTTTAAATAACAATTGGCTATCCAATTTAAGCAAAAACCAATCACATATAGTCGGCCACTTCTTTTCAAATTATTTCTAATTTTAAAAATCTCGAAAACCCTAGGAGAGACTCTCAGTCCATGAACATCCCAGTCGTGGCTTTAGTTGTGGTTCCGATGCTTGTTTGACGCTGCGCTCCCCTGAAACCCGTTCACAAAGCGGACCCTGGGCGCTGCTTGTCTTCGCTGTGTGGGGGTCTCAGCAGCAGGGCTCTTCGCTGCCCGGGCCGCCACCCTGGCGCCACTGCATTGCTGAGGGGCTGCTGGGAATGCAAGTCCCACAGACCCAGAGGACAGAGGCGGGCATGGGTGCGGCCTGGAAACTCGGTGGCCGTGGAGACTCAGTCTGCGCGCGACCGCCACGCCCTGCGGCCAGGCCCTCCGGAGCGTGTGCTGCGCCCCGGCTCCCCCGGGTGCGGGAGGTGCGGGAGAGAGTTGGGGGCGCGCCCGACGATGATTAAAAGGCTGGACCAAGAAAGAAATGAACAGCTTGCTACACTTGGAAAAGATGGGTGCGCTGCTGGAACACGGCTTCCAAGGAACGGGACCGATGCACAGACACAAGCGGACCCTGGGCGACTTCTCATCCGACTGTGCACAGAGCGGGTAGAGCAGGCGGAGCTAAACGCGAGGGGCGGGCGGCCAGCCAGCAGTCCGCGGGGCCCAGCGGCATGAGAACAGCGACGGTGAGTACAGCGCACGGCCGCGCGCGGTCCGGCGGCGGGGCCCGGCATCTGAAACGACCAGCGCGTCTGCCCCGGGAAGGAGGAGGCAGCGGTGCGCCCTTCCTGACCGTCCCACGTAACCTGTCTGGCAGTCCTGGCGTGTGAGTTAAATAGCCCTGCCTGGGCTGCCTGGTGTGAGCCCCAGCTCTTCCACACCACCTGCGTGTCCTTAGACAAGGCGCTTAGCCCCCCGTTCTTCCATTTCCTCACCTGTAAGAAGCAGACATCCGAGTGTTCGCCTCGCGGAGGTGTTGGGAGGACAGACGGCGCGCGCCGTCTTGGGCGGTTTATATTTTTCTCAGCGAGTTAAAACAAAGCTGGTCAGGAGGACTGAAATTTATAAGGCGTGCGCATGTGTGCACCTACCATTCCTCAGGCCACGGGGGTGGGAGTGGGGGAGCGTATTTGGGTGAGGGTGAGTGAATGCGTGTCAGCACGTTGACCGTTCAGAGCTCTTTGTCAACCAGCACAGACGGCAAGTGACTGAACGCAGACGTTCGCACTCAAGAATCTGAGGCAGACACCGCAGGACCCTCAAGTCTGAACCGCGCAACATGGACCCACACTCACCCAGTAGTCGGAATTTAGAACTGAGCTAATTCTTCACGATGTATAGCCTATGTCTAGCTTAGACAATAATGCTTCCTTTTTAAGATATTATATGAACTCGAACATTAATTACTAGTCATAACACAGAATAGAGGTCACTGGAGAATACATATAGCCTACATCCCTTAATTAATTAATCAGTGAATCCGGAGGCCTGGCCTTTGGCCAACTGCCCTGTGCGTTTCCTTCGCAGGTTCATGATTGACACCTGGTATTCGCCCACTTTTTCCAATAGCTGCGCCCCAATTATCCTGTGGGTGGGGGTAGCCACAGTCCCTTTGTTTCCAATCCCTGTGACTGCGTGAGGCGGCTGCTGCTCCAGGGTCCCCAGGGAGGCTGTGGCTGGGCTCGGCCACAGAATTCTGGCCCTGGCCCAAGCGACTGGCTCCCAGAAGGGCAACTAGGCCATGAAAGTCCGACCCAGGGCTTCTGTGAAAGAAAAGCTCTCTTAGCACCGGGAGACTTAGGGATGAAACTTACGATGGCCATTTTTTCCATGAAAGAGGAAAGCCCACCTGAGAACTAAGCTCACAGAGAAAAGGGCTGAACCAAGGACCGCGGGACACGGGCTCCGGGGCCCCACAGCGACCGAAGCCCGGACGCCTCTGGACTCTCCCGCCGTCCGAGCCAGTCGGTGATGAATGTCCATTCAATGGAACGTGACACCGCTTCTTTAAAAAGAGGAGCTAGAGCTACACATGTTGAAAAGGTTGGCAAACTGTTTCTTTGAAGGGCTGGAGAGTAAATACATTTGGGCTCTGTCACGAGTACTCAACTGTGAGCCACCATCTGTCTACTCTTAGCCCAGAGGGACATCCATGAGAGATTACTGAAAGAAAAGTGATGCTATTCAATTTTTTTTAAAAAAAAGGAGTTTTGTCCTGGCTAGTGGTTTGGTTGGCTGTAGCTTTATCCTGTGCACCCAGTGGTTAGGGGTTTGATTCCTGGTCGGGGCATGTATGGGAGGCAGCTGATCCATATTTCTCTCTCTCTCTCTCCCTCTCTCTCTCTCTCAAATCAATAAACATATTCTTGGGTAAGGATTTTTTTTAAAGATTTAAAGGACAACCTATACATAAGTATATATTAAAAGTATGGGGAGAACAATGGAATAATCTATACCAAGATATTACCACTGACACCTCAGGTCGGGTGGGACAGTTGCTTTTAGAAGAAGATTTGGGAGAGATTTTAGCTAGCGCCCTTTCCTTCCTATGTCTCGGTATTGTGGGACTTGCTACCATGAGTGTGCTTTACTTTTTTATTTAAAAACATCTAATGACATAAAATAAAGAGGTGCTAAACATCTTTAGAGAAATGTCATCCCTGGGCATCAACAATCACTCTTGCATCATAATTGGGCAAGAATTAGGGAAGCCCTGGAACATTCTGCCAACCAGCACCTTTTGGCTCATGGCTGCCAGCCTTGGGTTAGTCGGCCCGTTCCACCAAGGAGCCCCGAAGGGGCGCTGCGCCCTGCCGAAGGCCTCAGAGCCACCTAGCGGCAAGGCCTCGTCCGGAAATGAGGCCCCTGGCTGTCCATCTGAGCTCAATGAACAGAAAATTCATGCCTCCCAGCGCAGGACATCGGGGGGAACTGACGGCGTCCAGCCCCGAGCAGCAACGCCGTCAGAGAGGTCCGCACCGCCGTTGGACCTCCTCTTCCGTAGACGATCGGCACTACTTTTGGAGCCGTTCTCTTCTCGGGCAGACCCAGCCTTCTCCCCTCGGAGCCTGTCACCTCTTCAGTGTGAACCCCGTGGGTCCAGTGCTCTGCCCACTGTTTGCTCAGCGTGACAGCTGGCAGGATGCGGCCATACACAACGTCTTCTCCGTTTCTTCTTGATCCAGTGTAATGCTGAGCCCATCAGAGCAGGAGCATGAAGGAGAGCTTCATAATTGCCTTTTGCAAACAGAACATTAAATGACTAGAGGGTGGAATCCTCTCATTTCTTGGCCAAAGGACGGCCTGTGCTTGCTGGGGAACAAATGCGCCTGTCTCCGCAAGTCCACGTGTGTACTTTGGAACATGGCCCTGTTAGTGGAAGTTATTGATCGATTTGGGTATATTACTGCAATGGGTTCTTAAAGTACTTCAAGATTAAGAGACGTGTGTGGCTTTCTTCTGTCACGTATCTCAAAGGAGAACCACGAGACGAGACACAATGAAGAACAGCAGGTGATACCGTACGAGGGTCCTTATTAAAACCAGAAAGTGCCTTTCACTCCTGCTTTTATTAAGTCTACTTTTCAAGCTAAATGGGGGTGAGGTGAGATGATTATAATACCAGTCACATCTAACTGTCATTATCCGTGTCCCATAGCAAGCTGGCCGCCAGGATACCCGGGAAGGCTGCAGAGTGATGGCAGCTGCTTGGATATAATGAACAGCGTTACAAATGCGGACTCGAGATGGCCGGCCTGGTGGGGACGGAATCTCCTAGAAACTGAGAGGCTGTAATTACTAACACCACCTCGGTCTCAATTGACTTTGAGCGCTGGAAACTGTCTTGGGCGGTTTATATTTTTCTCAGCGAGTTAAAACAAAGCTGGTCGGGAGGACTGAAATTTATAAGGCTCCATACACCAGCCAAGGCATGGCCGGCTTTATGACTCTAATTTTTGTCTAGTTTCCAAGACCATTCTGCTGTGCCCCTGAATTAAAATTCTGTGGAGAAATATTTTTATACTCTTTTGTCCTGGGGCTGAATTGCTGTGAGTTATAGTTTGAAAGAACTGAGCAGCCTAATTTTCAGTGGGGAGAAGACGCGGCCTGGAATTTAGCTCTGTGTGTCCGCACTTTCTCTGGACGTCGTACTGGAAATGACCCCTAAATTAAGGGTGGCACGAAGGGAAGTGCATGAAGGGAGAGACAAGGATCCCGTGGTGGGGGGGCAGTAAAAATGGTAGTTAGGTCAAAACTCGACTGAAATGAGCAGAATCCGAGCCACTTCCTGATCCGCCTTATTCATTTAACCCCAAACGGGGAGAGCGAACCTGTCGCCACAGGCCCGCCTGAGCGGGCTCCTAGCACACGGTTCAGGGGGCTGGGACGCGAGCGCAGACTGACGATGAGCCCGCGTGAACTCCGACGGCCGACCTGCTGAGCGGGTGCCTGTTTTCTTGCCCAAACTACCTGGATAAAATGCAGCTCAGCTCAATTCAGAGAACAGGCGCCGGCAGGGCCGTGCCAAGCAGGGCAGACGCAGGCCAGCGGCGAATTGCGGGACAGACTTGGCCCGCACTGCCCTTTCCTCTTTCCCTCTGCCCCTGGTCATCTGGTGAAATCTGGTTAAAGGGAGCTTTGCCGCCATGGGGAGCAATGTCACGACAGGCACAGCCCGAGGGGGACGTGTGGAAGAGGCGCCATTCCAGGGCCTCTGTCCGGGCCACCAGCCCCCCACTGGTACCTGTGAGCCGTATGGTGGCAGTGAGCCGGAAAGACAAGTCACCTGCTGCAGTCATTGCCTTTGCTTTGGCGTCCCTTGATAATGTCACCCCATCTCTCTTGCACCTTTGGCCCCTCACTGACTGCCTGCCACAGAGCCTGGGGCCCGTGAAATGGGGCCCCATAGCCAGGAGATTCCTGGAATTTCCAGAATTTTCAACCTTCCATAGGACACTGGATCAAGCCAATGACGTGTGAGTTGGAGGAAACAGCATGGCACGGTGGCATCACATCGCAGCAAGGGTGCAGCCAGTCTCAGACCCTCGGCCAGACCCCAGGGACTTGTGCGATGAGCTGCACAGCCTGGCCCATCCCGTGCCACTAGCCCCACAACACAGCGAACCTTCACGTGACAGGGTTGGGCTTCGTGGACCCCACTCATCAGGCTGTGGCAGGATTTTACCGGGGGAAACATCTTCCAGGTCATCATGTTTATCCAGAAACAAATTTCTAAAAAGGTCAGCTGTCACTTGGAAGGATGATACACAACTCAAACAGACATTGAAATCCACAGTATTTTATGGGGGAGATTTGGCGACAAGAACAATATTGGATGAGAAGTGTACAGATACGAAAGTTTTCTCAGCCTGTTATCACTCAGTGCTTTCCACCGTACCTGAGAGCCTGGAAAGTCTGCCATCCTAAGTCCAAAAGAACTCAGAAGCAACCACCATCTAAAAGCACAGCTGAAGAAGGAACCATTAGAATCATACGGCAAATTTAATTCAACAAAACCAAGACCCCAGACGCCCTAAAGGGACACAAACAGAGAGGCCAGAGTCCACGGGCCCACGGGAGGCGACGCCCCGATGCTGGGAGCATCCACGTGTTCTGCCTTGGGCGTGAAAGCAGGTGATGCACTTTCACGTGGGTCGCTTCCATCAAAGCAGCGAAGCATGGCAGCCCAGAATGTGCACGGAAAAATACAATAACCGAGCAAAATCCCAGAATCGTCGGGCAGGTCGGCCTTACCCTGCCTGTCGACTGCCTGCCTTTCGCCTGCAGATCACTGCTCTTTCTCACGCCCCCACCCCAAACACACAAACTCACGTGCACACGCACGTGCGCCCGGCAACAACACGGCCTGGTGCGACAGGCCGGACGGCAAAGCGGCATCACAGACGGGCGCGCAGTGTGACTACAGTTCTTCATAGGATGTTACCCGTGCTCTCCTGGTCTTTAAAAAGCGGTCTTTTTGTTATCAAACCACGGGCCACCACGGGCCCACAGAGGGGCCCTGCTGGTGTCACGAAGGGTTCGGCTAATGTACCGACGAGCCTTTGGATGTGGCTAACAAAGACGTGCTAGGAAATCAATGATTTTTGGAAATAAAGACATTTCCTGTTGGAGGGTACAATGAGCGTTTGGGTGACTGGAGCACTTGTCCCCGCCGGCGTCCATGTTTCCGCGACTGTGTCACTCCAGCAGGAGGGTTGCAGGAAGGATGAGGCTGACTCACCCACCTGGCACCCGGCCCCGCCAAGCAAGGGCGCTAATTGGCTATATCTGAGCAACCACAAGATTTATGGGTTTGATTATCCAAAATAGATGCTTTACCCTAGCACATACGGGGTGTTCACCGTTGTATTAATAATAATAAAAGCACGCCAAATGAATGAAGAAGCGCTGTTATAAAAGGGATTTGTGTGCGCAATGAAGCGGCATGGGGGCCTCGTGGTTCCCACAATGAAGATGTAACTATTTTCATACACAAGTTATTAGCTCGAATTGTTCTTTATTGTACCATAACTTTGCTCCTAGAGCAACATACCCGTAGCAGAAAAATAATTACACCGGGGCGTTACGTGCCAGATGCTTTTAAAGCAAAGGTGGCGATGTAATTCTAAGCTAGTTTACCTGGTAGGCATAAGCAGGGGCAAAAACAAATAATAGGTGAAGAAAGGTAAGGTATGATCATTGGAAGCACGCATTTCTAGATATTTCTCTTCTAGACCAGCTCTGCCCAAAGGAATATACACAATCACAAAATGTAATTTTAAATTTTCTGGGGCCTGCGTTGTAAGACGACAAGAGAAACAGGTGAGCTTCATTTTAAGAGTATAATTTAACCCCATGCATCCCAAATGTGAAAGGAATATAAGAATTCGTTAACCTTACAGTCTTCTTTCCCATTAAGTTCCCTAAATCAGGTGTGTGTTTCACACTTTGCCCATCTAGGTTCAGACCAGGGGAATTTCAAGTGCTTGAGGGTAACATGTGGGTAGTGGCTTCCCTAGTGAACGGCACACTTCTGGGCTTTTCTGTTGTTTGCATTTAAGGCCAAAGCTAATCCCTCCCGTGTAGGTTATAGGTATTTGGGGATGAAGACCCAGGAAGGCTCCCATGACCCGTTAATCGCTTAGAAATACCTGCATGTGTCTTGTCACAAGGGCTGCCGGGTACCCCCACTCAACCACAGTGACAGGAGTTCTAAGTCCAACCCAGAAAACATTTTTTTTTTTAAAGCACGAACAATGGCTGAAAGGTTGTTTATTCAGCAAATGCGCCGGAAGCACCTGCAGTGCGCCCGGTGAGGTGCCAGGCTCCGGGGACGCAGGACGGCTTCTGCCCTCAAATCGCTCTCGGTCAGATGGAGATGCAGGCCGACAAGTTCAGCCGCGCGCTGGGGGTGAGAGGAGAGACTCCTCTGAGGGGAGAAGCGAGACTCAGAGGCTGGAGCCTTGAAACGAGACTTTGAAAGAACCTGAAATAAACCACAAGTCTGAGTCCCCAAGAAAAGGTTGGGAAAGGACTGGTGTTGGTGCCTTTAAATTCAAATTCTAACGAGTGTTTCCAGAACGTCACTGTCCTAGGTATAAGCCTGTCGGGACGAGGACCCAGGTGATTGTGTCTCGACAGCGCCATCAACAGAACGCGATTCAGCTGGCCGTGCAATTTCGAAATCACTCTGCCCCCTGGATGGCAAGGGAAGAAGATGTATGATCCGCAGCGATCGGTCATTTAAAGCTTTAATTTCTGTTCCCATTAATTTTCCTAAAAGCCTGGGACACTTCTAGCGCTACCCTCCTCCAGGCTCTCAAAGCGCACTGCCTCCCGCACACCTTGTCTGGGCGTGCCACGTGTTGGCCCCTCTCTCACTCGGCATCACAGACCCCAAAAGTACGGGCTGGAGATAGCAGAGTGCTCCTAGGAGGCCGTGCGGGCAAAATTAAAAAAGCCAAAGGAACTGTGCCAACTAGGGCCTGGGAAAGGCTGAAAACACTCTTAGATTAATGTTGTCTCAAATGATTGTATCATCCAAATAACCATTCTTGTAAGTGGATTTATCAAAAGTGTGTATAACTGGTAATGTCTGTTCAATTCATTCCCTGAGAAGTTGGAAGACTAAAAAAAAAGGTGGAGGAAGGTGGAAAGGCAGAGAAAACCCAGGTTGTGGTAGACCTTGATCCACGCGGAGAAGCTGGGATTTTATACTCTCATCAGTGGAGAGTCAGTCATCAAAGCGTTTTGACAAGGGGACATCTTAAGATGATGCCTCAGATGGTTGGAGGAGAGAGTCGGGACAGACCTCCAAATATCTGAGGGTGAGATTATTTTTCCCCCAGAGCCCAAGTTTATCACTCGCTACAAAGATAGAGCTGAACAGTAAAATGTCTCTGTTTTCCTAGACTCCAAAGTCATTTTCCACTCAGCACCCACTTTACCCCCTCCCCACACCTGGGGCATCCTTTTCATCTCATGGGTCAAGCACCCAGGCTCCCTTCCGTCCAGGGCAACCTCAAAACCTATTCTCTCCACATTCTAAGTGAATAACTGGTATGTGCAGACGCTGAATTTTTTTTTGCTCTTAATGTTTTTAATAATTTCATGACATTAAATATTGCTTTTTATGAATTTGTCTCCATTAACTCAAATATAAGTTATCCTATATATAGTGTTGCCATGTTTTAGAAATATCCTCTTTTCTATATATTTTTAAGTTATTTTCTTAGTGGTTTTTACGAGGATTATAATTAGCACACTAAATCTATAACAATCTAGTTTAAATGGGCACCAACTAAGCTTCAACAACATGTAAAATCTTTGATCTATACTTCTCTCTCCCCCCTTATGTTCTTATTGTCACAAATTACATATTTCCATACGCGTACCTACTGACATAGATTTATAATTGACGTGTTTTGCATTTGTCTTTTAAATCATATAGGAAACCAGAAAAAGGAAGTCAGGAACCCAAAACAATAACGTCATCATGCTGGCCTTTATATTCGTCCATGCACTGACCTTTTCCCACATTCTTTATTTTCTTCTACTTTTTCATCTGGCTGGAAGTCACTGTCTAGTTTCCTTTCATTTCAGCTTGAAGGACGCCCTTCAGTATTTCTTCCACAGCAGGGTCACTAGCAATGAGCTCTCGCAGCCTTTGTTTATTGGGGATGTCTTAATCCGTCTTCGATGTGTGAAGGATAGTTTTGCTAGATCTAGAATCCCTGGCGGACCGCTTTTACTACCAGCAATTTAAACATGTCGCCCACTGCCTTCGAGCCTCCGTACTTTCTGGGTGGAGTCAGCCCTCAGTCTGAGTAAGGGTCACTTGTGGCGATGGACCCTTTCACCAGGCTGTCCTCGGGCCTCTCTCTGCCTGATAGTTTGATAATAAAGTGTCTCGGTGTGGGTCTCTTTGGAGTTTATCCTCCCCGAAATTTGTTCAGCTTCTTGAATGTGTAGATTCATGCAGTTTATCCAATTTGGCAAGTTTTCAGCCATTATTTCTTGAAATAGTAACCTCTTCCCCATTCTTTCCCTCTCCTCCCTCTGTAATGCCTATAATGTGTATTTTAGTACACTTAGTGGAGTTCCACAAACCGCTCAGGCTCTGCTCATTCCTCCTCGTTCTTTTTCCTCTCCCTGCATCTCAGATCGAATAGCTGCCGTTGCTTCATCCAAAGATTTGTTGTTTATTTCTTCTTCCTGCTCAAATCTGCTGTTGAATCACGCTAGTGAAGTTTTGATTTCAGCTCTTGTACTTCGCATCTCTGGGATTTCTATTTGGTTCATTTTTATAATGTCTGTGTCTTTATTATTATTATTTTTTTGTTCATAGATTGTTCTTCTGGTTTCCTTTCCTTTCTTACTCATAGTCTCATTTACATCTTTGGATTTAAAGTCTTTGTCTAGTAATTATGATGTCTGAGCTAGATCAGGGACATTTTCTGCCAATTTTTTTTTTCCTGTGGATAAGCCAGACTTTTTGTGTCTTTGTGTGGCTTGTACCTCTTGCTGGAAATTGTTGATATTTGAGCGTTATACTGTAGTAACTCTGGAAATCAGACTCTCCCCTTTTGCTGTTATTGATTGTTGAGGGTTTTGGTCATCCACTTGCCTAGTGGCTTTTCCGAGCTCTTTTTGCAGGGACTGTATTCCTTGTCATGTGTGAATCCTAAAGTCCCTGTTTGGTTATCTCAGCAGACAGCCAGTGACCTGATAAAGACTTCCTTAAACACTGAAATTTAGCAATCTCTTACTGAGAAACAGCAACTCTGGTGGTTGTAAGTTTTTAATTAGATTCCGGAGTTCTGAAAAACATGATTCTATCAGTTTTAACAATGTACTGGTTGCTCCAGTGAAGGGACCAAACTTTAGAGCTCCCTTTGTCGCCATTACGGTGACCCACTCTCACACCTCACTTCTGATCGCATTCCAGAGGCGCCCCTCGTGCCCGAGTGTGCCCCGGGTCCACGCCCCACTTCCCATGGGCTCTAGATACACGCCGCCATGTACCCATTTAGATTTGAATTTGTCTCCCATCAGGTCATTTTATAAGGGGGCCTCTGTAAGAGGGTTGACTCTCCTTAGATGGTTTATCATTCATTCTGTGGCGAAGAGAAGTTCCCTTCATACTGACATCTGTTTCTTCTTTTCTCTCAGGGTGGGTCTTGATTATCACTCTGCCATTTTTCCTCTAGACCTTTGGGCTAGAATTTGTAAAGTATGCCCGAGCAGTGTGGACAAAAAACCCACTATGATTTGCCCTGGCTGGTGTGGCTCAGTGGATTGAGCGCCGGCCTGTGAACCAAAGAGTCACCGGTTCGATTCCCAGTCTGAGGCACATGCCTGGGTTGCAGGCCAGGTCCCCAGTAGGGGACGCACAAGAGGCAACTACACGTTGATGTTCCTCTCTCTCCCTTCCTTTCCCTCTCTAAAAATAAATAAATAAAATCTTTAAAAAAAAACAAACCACTATGATTCTTTTTTGTTTCAACCGTCCGGTGGTTTCCTGCAAGGACTAATGAGTTAATGCTTGCAAACCCCCCTGAAGCACCAGGACGTTACATATTACTGAGAAGAGGCAAGGGCTGTATGTTAAAAATTAATTGGAGGAAACCACTTGCAGATTGTAATAATGAAACATCCCAAGTTCCAAGGGCACTGGGGACTTCAAGTAAACAAGCCTTCATTAATTTGGCTAATTAGTCGCTTGCTGTATTTGCTGGTTTATAAGCAATACCCTTTTAAGCAGAACATTGAGCTGTGAGGCACTGGGGCCACGTGTGTGGTAAAGATGGCATCGGTAGCCTACCACTCGGATTTCAAAGTACAACGCATACATTCATAACTGTATTTACGGGATGCGGACATTTCACACGCCATCCCGTAACCTGGATAGACAGAGGGAAGGTGAAAAAAAAAAAGGGCTCTGCTCTGCTAGGTGTCAGGAAAGACAAAACATTAGGAAAAAAACTAATGGAAATCACTTTTAATTTTTTTCTCCAACAGAGGGGCCACGGGCTCTTTCAAAATAGGCTTCACACAGGTGGGTAGTAGCTTGTAATTGATCGTTGCTGGAGCGAGAGATAGGGAGGAGACGAGTCTGATTCCTGTGACTGACAAACGCGCAACCCCACGTACACCAGCTCCTGGGAGCCTTGCCTCACAAGGAGGGGGTGGGAATTTGACATCTCACGTGAACTGTGGCAAAGACCGGTGAACTAGCCCGCCACCCAAACGGAGGCTCCGTCTACTAAACTGAACACTCGTGTCTACCAGGTGCCGTCTTGCTCTCAAGCTGGGCTAGCTGACACTGTCCAAGTCTTCCTTTCCACCTTCTTTTCAGGTCAACTTGTGACAGCGCCGTCACTTTCGTGGCTTCCCGACTGGCAGCAGGAGACTCCGTGGTTCCAACTACCTCACACTTGTAAGCCAGCTCCGAGTCAGAGCTGCAGGTGACTCCTGCCATCCACCCCTGTTCGGTCTTACTATTTTCAACCATTAAAAAAACTTTGTGACCAGCTCTCCAACTTTCATGAGCTACTCATTCAAATTCAATTTAAAAATCTACTGAAGAAGTATGGTGCACAAAAGCACTGACGTGTGGAGGGTACAACGATGAGTAAGATTTTTCTTTCTTAAATAAATGTAAAGGGCTTAACATTTGCCTCCGCAGGAGCCCTTGTCTTCTGCGGGACAAAGCGCATGTTACAGGTAGCAGAACACGGTGGCAAAAGTCCTGTCGTCCAGGAAACTGGAACAGAGTCTGAATTCCAGACTCGGCTAGGAATCCATGACTCTAAACACATGAATTTAAATTTACGTAAGTTCTCATGGAGCACTGCAACTTTTGGCCCAGGGTTTGTCCCAGGACCACTCTCTGCCCACCTTCCAAACACAGTTCGGGGGGACTGGGGCCGTGGAGAAACAGTGGGAATGAACACGGCTTATTTGGTCGGTGCAAAGAAGAAAGGAAACATCCTTCTTAGCAGGCAGAGGGCTTGAGTGTGTTTTTGAGTATGGTTGACGAGTGGAAGGCGCTCTCTGCCTTTACCATGCAGAGGCGCAAATTAGAGATTTCTGGGCTCCCTGACGAGGTGAAGGTGTGGCTCCCTCCCAGTACATGAGGGAGGAAAGCATTGTGTTCCGAGAACAGCTTCGTGTTCTGAGAACAGCTTCCTCGATGACTCTGCCTTGGACACAAAGATATTCTGACTTGGACTGGAAAGTTTTATCTGAAGAAGCCTTAGGTTTGGGGGGGGGGTTAATGTTATTTTTTAAAAGTTTTATTGAGATATAATCCATGTAGCCATACAACTCACCCATTCAAGTGTGCAATTCAATGGTTTTTGGTGTATTCCCAGATATGTGCAACCTTCTCCGCAGTCGATTTCAGAACGTCTCTGTCACCTCAGAAGAAACCCTGTGCCTGTCGGCCCTCCCCCCTGTAGCCCCCCACCTCCTCCATCCCCTAAGTAACTACCAATATACTTCTTGCCTCTAGAGAGGCCCCTGTTCTGGAAATTTCATATGAATGGAATCACACGCAGTTTGAGGTCTTTTGTGACGGCCTCCTTTCCGCAAGCATGTCTTTCGTGTTCATCCGTGCGGCAGCACTGCGGTCCTTTTCACGGCCAGGCGAGCTTCGGGGCACGGGTGGCAGCACGGCCTGTGTGCGCACGAGTCCAGCGATCGGCGTCTGGGTTGCTCCCGCCTTCGAGGCGTAACGCCGCTATGAACACTTACGGACGTTTTCATTTCTCGTGGGTGTACTCTGAGGGATGGACTGGTGGGGGCCGACGGTGACACCCTGTCACGGTCCGAGGGGCTGCAGGACTGTGTTCCTAAGGGGTCGCACCACTCAGCATCCCTGTGCCCGGCGGAAGGAAAGGGCATCTTTGCACTTCATGGGGTATAAACTGGCAGCAGCTCTCATGGCAAAACATCCACTGCAGAGAGCAGTCTTTATCAGGCAGTTTCTTGGAAGACTGTACCGTCAGGAATGCAGGACAGGCCAGCTCCGGGACGTGGGCCCGGCCTCCCGCCAGCCCTGACGCCTCAGGTCCAGGGTCCATGGTCTCTGTGCGATGGGGTCTCCCCTCCAGTCAGTGTTCATGGGCCTGAGGGAGGAAGCCTTGTGGGGGCCTGTGGGTGAAACGCTCGTCTGATTGGGTTCTGGGTTCAGACCTGGTCTCTCCCTGGGATATTACTTCCTGTCCCAGGAGCCACTCACCCCGGTGGCAGAGACTCGGGTCGCTGACAGTGGCATTGTGTGAGGCCCCCCATCCCATGGGCCGCACGGACATGACAACTGAGCAGCTAAGGGAGGAAGGCCACTCGACCTATGAACCCTGACCCTATATTCTTGTCTCTGAAACGTTCAAAATGCACCTGAGGTTGAAGCCCCTCCCCCGCGGGAGCGGGCGGAGATTCTGTGGGAAGGCGTCGCGATGAGAAACGGCGGGACTGCTTCATGCCGCTCATGCCCCGTTTTCCCTCTTCTCCTTAAAAATAAAGATACTACAACAAATAAAACTTTAAAAAGTAAAAAAAAAATACATTTTAAGTGAAAAACCATGATTAACTTATTAAGCGCCATTAAGTGTATAATTACAAGGATTCTATTACATTAAGACACCAATTTCTTTAAAGCCAGAAATAATACCAACTGAAACTTTAATTATTTAAATGAGAGGAGAAAGAGGCATGTTATCTTCTCTGACAAAGATTAAAATCAGTTTAATTGCTTCTCTGCAGCCTTGACATGGTTCTTGCTGTGAGTCAAGCAACCAAAAAGGGGAATTAATACCACAGCTGTTAATCAAGGGGCGTCCGCTCCCTGGTTTGATTACATCAGAAGGCGGTGGGCCCCGCGGTTGACTGGCGGGTCCCCGCCGCCACTTGCTGTCGCTGTGAGCGGGGAGCCGCAGGGCTGGCCGAGGCGGGAGTGCCGTTTCAGAGCCCGCAACAGCGGGAGATGAGGCTGGGCCTCGGGAGGTGGCAGGACGCAGTGTGTGGGTCCGAGCAAAGGCGGCTCTGGGAGGACAGAGGCCTGTCCCCAACCCGATCCACCAGTGACATGAAGTCCAAAGAAACACAGGGGTTTCGCTGGGCTACAGAACAAGGAGGAATGCGGCACTGGCTAAGGGGGTGATTTGGGGCCGCTGTGCGTAACAAGATACATTTCGAGGGGGACGGCAGCAGTTTCTAGAGGTCAAATAGCAACTGTGTCATCCGAATCAGAACACGCATTGGAAAGTGGGGTGCAACAGTGAGCCACGTGTCCCCAGAATCTGCTGGCTCAGATGTAGGGCTTTAGTTAAACACCGGGGAATGTCCAGAGGTGCCCACGCTGCAAGGACCGATGTATCTGATTGTGAGAAAATGGTACTGTGAACAATTTGTGGGTCCATGCATGCAAACCGGCACCTGCCGCAACGTGTCTCATCAGCCTCGTTAACGTGACAGGTGACGAGAGACGTGGCTGAGGCTGTCAAAAGCCTTGGGGCACAGGCACTTGGCCACCGTGGGGCTCGGCGTTACCAAGGCCCCCTTCCCGGGAACTTTGACCCCTCCCCTCCCTGTTTGCCGCCTCTGCCCCGACACAGAGCTGGGCACTATCAAGGGTCTCGCGTTGACCGTCCGGAGGAGTAAACTCTTCTGCGAACCTCCCCTCTCCCAGGACAGGAGAAAACTTGTGGGCAGGGGCTGAGCAGCTCAGTTCACAGGGAGGAGTTTTGCGTTGGGGCGTTTGGACACCCCTACCGGGAGCAGGGAGTGAGCGCCCAGCCAGAATGGTGGGCGGCAAGGCGGCTGGTGAGCAGGACAGGCAGAAAAGGGGGAGAAAATGCCCCCCAAAGATCACAGCATTTTTCACATTTCAAAAAAATAATCCCAGCTCGAGTCTTGCCGCAGGCTGGAGGAAGACACTCATCGGCTCTGATCTGGTCGGAGCCCCGATCCACCGTCCCCAGGACCTGCAGGTGGCGCTGCCTGGCTTTCTCATCGAACGCAGCTCCTCCGAGGAGGTGGGGTCACCTCGCTGCTGGCCTGGCCCCGACTGTCCCGCCCTGTTTCAACTGGGCCAAATTGAAGCAGATACCCAGAGGCCACGGAGGCTAAGAGCAGTGTAACAAAATCTGGAGCCTGTCGCTGAGCTTAAATCAATATTTGACGGTCAGCCTGCCTTTATTTATTTATTTATGTATTTATTTCTTTTTTCCGGCAGGCTTTCACTGGCAGATATCACTTTAAACGGAAAGCCAGAAGCCTTCATTATAAAGGATGCCATTCGGGCTGTCTTTTGAAAAACAGTAACTCATTGGACAAGACAACCTGGTAGCTTCAGGGACCACACTCCCCCGGCGTCCAGGCATTGGGGGCGGTGAGTGGCATCGTTCTCTCTGTGCCGCAAGGATGTACTGCCTTTCCTCGCCCCCAAGCACGCAGGGACGGTTCGGATCGGGAGGGAAAGACGTTCGCCGTCGGAGCCCCAGGCCCACATCGGAGGCACGGGCTGCCCGCTGGTGCCCGAGCAGAAGCCACGGGGCTGTGAGCGGTCACCACACCGGCAAAGCTCGCCCACCGGCCTGACAGGAATGGCCCCCAGCTGGAAGGAGGACCGGCGCGGTGCCACGCCAAGGCCGCCTTTCCTCCACCGCGCCGCGCTCCCAACCGGAGTCCGATCTTCTCTTGATGAGTGCCCAGCACCAAAAAGGAAAAAAAACAAACAAGCATTAGGTCACAAACATTAACCACATGGGGCTGGCCAGGGTCAGCAGGCCCCGGACTAGACATTTCATTTCTTTAGTATAATTTTCAGAATGAGTAGCAGATGCCGAACTTCTCCGTTCTGACCTGCTTTGAACAGCGATAGCAAAATAAAAACAGGTAATGCACCTAAGTTATTGAGTTGGTTTAAAAACACACGCAATGTACATGCAAGGTACGCAGGGAACAAGTCTACGCCCACTGTCGCAACGAGATTCCGGAGCTGATGCGTGTTTATGCGCTGCAAAGAATTATTTCGATACGTGCAGGCAAACATCAGCAGGCCCCGGCTTCCATCCCCCACGAGCCCCCCGCGAGCCCCCGTGCCGTGTCTGCTGCCCTTCGAGGACATCGTGAGGCTCTCTGCAGAGGGAGGTCATCGTTCATCTCAGGGCCTGGAACTGAGGATGTGGGTTCGGGGACAGGCGTGCGACAGCTCGCTGGACACAGAAGGGGCTCCGAGCAGCCACATAAGGGAGGGCAAACTCAAGTGCCCACGTGGGCACCACGCCGGCCCAGAATACCACCAGGGAGGGCACCCTTTCCCGCAATACGTTGTCTCTTTCTAGATGTTGTCACGTTGTTTTACGAGCGCAGGCCAGCCTCCGGGCGTCGTCCTCTTTTCCCTAGAAACCGACACCCAAAGCTGAAGGGATCGCGGTGGGACCCTGGGGCAGCTTCAGGGGCCATCGCTTTTTCCTGGGTGAATGGCTGTGAGTGGTTCCCTTGACTCTCCCTAGATGCGCTTCTGGAAGTGCAACACCTATAATGACGGGGGCCACGGCGATGGCGGCGAGGATGATGGCAGAGACCGTGATGAAGGTGACGATGGTGGTGCTGATGACACGGGCACCCGGTCCCAATCTGCTTCAGAGGATCAGAGCCTGATTCTAACAACTAGGTCCTGGAATGGTTGTGGGGGGCGGGGGTCAGCCTCAGACCGAGACACAGCTGGCGACGCAGCGACACGGGGACCTTCAGTCAGGAGTGTCCCTTAACCATTATCGATGGGAGATGTTGAAGACATCTGGGAGATGCCTTCATCTCCCAGATATGGGACACTCAGATATGGGAGAAAGAGCGACCTGGGACACAGGCCGACACCTTCTATCTCCCCTCCTTTTCCTTAGCATTTTAGCCCCTGCCAACCACTGCTACTTGAGGACGTGCCATGGGTGTCTTGTCACCCTCCCCTCTAAAGAAGCTGGTCTGAGTTTTTCTTCTATACGGAACCCTCCCTGAGAGGAGCTCTAGAGACGTTATTTTCCTCCATCTTCTCATCGTTCCGGGGTCGTTTAGAGCCGGAGATACTGCAGGGCTCTGAATCGTTGCCGCTCTGGGAAATGGCCCAGAGGGCTTCCCATTTGGAGCTGAACCTGGCGACTTCCCAGCTGGGTTGGCCTTCCAGTCTGATCTGGTCCTCGGTGGGCTGTCCTATCAGATCAGCCGAATACCATGAGAGTGAATGGCAACCAAAGTCCCTGGCGGTGTGCCCAGCGGAGACAAACAACAGCAGATAAGACATCGAAAAGGCGAAAGCGGAGTTGGGAGTAAAAGAGGGTGTCCTTTGGAGTTGGACCTTGGGGGCTGGACCAGAGCAGAAGCAGGTCAGGAATGAAGAGAGCGTGTCCTGGCGCCCGGGCCTTGGGAAATTTGCGCTAGACAACTCCAGTGTCCTGGCTCTTACCAAAAACTCCGAGGTGTGTCACCAGGTTAGGGTGAGGTACAGGTCAAGAAAGGCACGCTTCCGAGTTCTGAGTGTAAGAGGAAGACGATGTATGTAGAGGCTCTTGAAATTAGTAAGTCACGGCTCTGTAATTAGCGAGTAAATGCTATGATTATTAACTCTACTGTCCTAGCTACCAATGTCGCTCAACTACCATTTCCTCGACATTCTTAGTCTTCTTGAGGAATGCGATTACCGTATTTTGCTGTGTATAATGCACACTTGTTTCCCAAATTTTTGAGGGAAAAATAAGGATGGGCACTACCCATGTGTATAACGATTACATACCATTCGGTATAGTAACGGGTATAATAATCCCACGTGTAACGTACACACAACGTGGGTTCACAATACACATGGCAAAATACAGTAACTCCAGAGGGAAACATGAATTAGGATCATGAGATTTGGATTCAGACAGAGCTGAGTTCCAGTCCCAGCCCCATCACTCACCCGCCAGGCGAGTTCAATCAACTCAACCCTGACCCGCAGTTTTCTGGGCTTTGAAGTGGGGATAAGAGTAAGAATAGCTCGAAGAGATGCTAGCAGGCAGAAGGCGGCATTTCTAAAGGGTCTGGCCTAAGGAAGAAGTGAATAAATGGCATCTGTCCCTGTTATTATTTTTATTCATCAAGTTGAACTGCCAGCCTGGGCTCTTTGAAGGATTGGGTTTTCTCTTATGAAGACAGGACATTTCCTCAGGACACTCTGGCCAGGCAAGGAGGCCGTCGACATAAGCAGATGCATGTTTAAAGTATTCGGATGATAGCAATAAACCTCTGGAACTGCCACAAAGAAGCTTCCGTTTACTCTCGCTGTTGGTTTTTCTCTTTTTAGTAGAAGAAAAACTTTTTTATGGACTGGAGATTTTTCCATTTTAAAGTTCTAAATTGACTATCAGTGTCTTCATAGATTAGAGGAGAATATTTAAACTTCCCAGATTGTGTGAAACATTGTGGGAGTATTTCGCATTTCTGTGGAAGGGAGGAAAAAAGTCTCAGCGAAGACTCGCTTCTGCGAGACTGACGAACGTGCTGAAAAGTCAGCTTGAAATCAGCAAAGCCAAGGCACGCTGGGGCGCAGGGCGCTGGGAGGAGGGCGGGCTGAGCCCCTCTTCCCACGAACAAACCAGTGTGCCCGCGCAGGGGCGGCAGCGCGTGAGTCAGCACCCTGGACAGTTCACGCTCCCGCCTGCAGCCGACATGTCTTGGCTGCAGGGATCCAGCCTCCAGGGGGAGTTAGTGGAAAGGCTGGTCACAGAGCGCCCTGCAGAGGGTTGGGCTGGGGGGGGCGCGGAGTGGGGGGGCCCACTATGCCCCACCCCGAGCCTTCTGCACCCTCTGTCCAGGTAACTGCCAGCTGCCTCCCTGCTCCCTCACAACATGTCTCCACTCAGGGTGGAGGGGTCTATGGGAGCCCCACAGACACGCCTATCTTCATATCCCTCTTCCAGAAAGAAGAAATACTTGGAAAAAAATAGGTGTCATTTCCCTGCCCTGAGCAGCCCTGGACGCTCCATCGAGGGTAACTTGAAAACCACGGTTCTCAGAGAGTCCACTTCCCTGAAAGGAGAGCACATTGTCTTGCAGATGGAACCGAGGAGTCCCCAGAGCTCCTTAGCGCGGTCCGCAGCCCAGGGGACCCCGAGTTCACTACCCAGACCTCCGCTCGCAGCAGGAAGCAGATACCTCCTAGGCCCCAGGTGACAAACCGCAGGCGCCGTGTCCCGGGAACAGATGACCGCCATCGCTGGAAGCGAACCCACACTGAGCATGTACAGGTGTTCGGTAAAACCTGCGGACGGCCCCCCGCAGCCCCGCGCGGAGCTGGGAAGGGCACGCATCCAGCCCGCTTGGCAAGGGGTCCGCCGAGGCGGAGGCGTGAGCCTAGCGGTGCCAGGTCCGCCCGCCACGCGCCAGGCGGCGGCGCTCACGCGCATCTTTCAAGAATAGCAGCTCCTCCACCCATCGCCGTCTGTGTGTGAACTTCCGAATTCTCACTTCACCATTAAACACGTTCGGTGTACTCAGAGGTGTAACAGATGTCCCTCTGCCAAGGCTCCAACGCGAGCCGGAGCGCAGACACCCGAGGAGCCGCGCGGCCGGCGGAGCGCCGGGCCCCAGGCAGGCACGCGCCGCACCAGCGTCTCTCACCGCCCTGTTTGGACACATTTGTCCGACGCGTTGCTCGCCCGCCCTTTATTCCCCAAATACGGCAGATGGCTTCGGCGCACGGTTCCCCATCAGATGTTGGGCAGAGACCCAGGCGCAGCGCAGAGCAGCTGGCTTTTCCAGCAGCAGAGCGCGGTGTGGGGGAGGCTTCTGCTCAGAGCAGCCCCAGGCCCTGCCAGTGGGAGGGACAGTCTCCCCAACTTGGAGCTATTCTTTCCTTAGCCTTCCTGGGGGCTCAAGAGAGCAGAGTACACCCCCTCGCTAACTGCAGAAGGGAGGAACTTTAGGTGAGTTCCTTTCCTCAGCACACACACAGACGACATGCTGGCAGTTTTTCTCTCTAAATTTTTAATAGCGTGCTACAAAGAAATATAAATCAGGATCAAATAGAGAAAAAAAGTCATTCGGCTCCATGCATTATTTATGTTTTCCCAAAAACCTAAGGAGGCTGGGTTTCTACACCACGAAAAGACACAACTGCTGTGTTTCTGAAAATTGTACCGTGTCTTTTTCCAAGGTTGCCAGGTGCAGTGTTAGTTAAGGTGTGAGGCGAAGACAGAGGGTGTGGGACGGACCTGGTTTTGCCCATAACTGGAAGAAGATGGAGGGAGCCGGCACTTTCCTGTGCCCATGGTCTTGCCAGTTCGTAAGTGGCAGGACGGGTCCAAGATGCCAGGCAAGGGACCTCATCTTGTCCCCGGCCCCAGTTTGCTCACTTGTAAAGTGAGGGGTTTGGACCCTATCGGCCCGGAGGCCCCCCCTGCACTTGGAGTCCGCAGATACACGAAAACCCACCAAACTGAATAATCCAGGCGAAGTAAGTCCTCAATACAATGTCTGTCTCCACAAGCGCTGAGCAACTGATGACTGTAATTTATTACTATTATTATTATCATTTCAATCCTCACCTGAGGATGTGTATTGATTTCAGAGAGAGAGGGAGAGGGAGTGAGAGAGAGAGGGAGAGAAACACGGATGTGAGAGAGAAACAGCGATCAGCTGCCTCTCAAACACACTCACACAGGGGACCAGGACCATAACCCAGGCATGTGCCCTGACGGGGAATCGAACCGGCAACCTTTTGCTTTGCAGAAGGATGCCCAGCCAACTGAGCCACGCCAACCAGGGCAAGTGATGGCTATTATTAATAACATATAAACCTCTCACATCCATCCTGTTGCGTCATATATTATTCCTCAGACCCCGGCCGCTCTAACCTGGGAAAAAAGCAAGACCACACAGCCGAGGCCCAGCACGTGACCCCATCGGGTCCATGGCCGAATGGGGGAGCAGGTGCTCACAGCTCACCTTCCTCCCAGGAAGTCAAGCGGGCGCCCCGCTATCGTGGCACCTTCTGGTCCCACTGTCTGGTTCTGCCAGTACTTTCCTTAGGGATCGTTTGGGATAGGAACATGAGCCCGTAAACTTGAACTTCCGCCCATTTCTGAAACCTTTTTCTGATCGACCTAAAGATATGCTCTTCTTGGTCCTGAAAGTTAGTTAAAAATAATATACATGCGTGTGTTCCACATTTCGAGGGGTAATGGCTCGCCGAAATGGTCTAAAAATAAACTGACGGCGAGTGCTACGGAAAGCTCGAACACGTGGGTTCCACTCCCCGCCTCTCCGCCTGTGCTTCCTGAGAGAACTGGACTCTTCTCCAGTTTTCACTGCTCCTTCCTCCTGCCCTCTCTGCCTCCTCCCACAGTCAGGCAGGGCCTTGGCCGTCACGCACATTTGGTGATTATTTGTTGAATCGGCGCCACAAAAAGCTAAAAGTTAGGTAGGGGTCCCCATACACCAGGCAGGCTTCCGAATATCTTACATGTCCTCGTGTAATTCTCACAACCGTGCCGCCATCCCCACTTGCCAGATAAGGGAACTGAGTCAAAGCGACGAGTAGCTTGCTCAGAGTCACGAGGTTCATACAAGGCACAGAGGCTCTGTAAACAGGTGCGCACTCCCGGAGGCTCTGTGAACAGCTCCAGACGGCCATCGCGGCTCTGGAGGGCGGCGTCTGTGGGTGGATGGCAAAGAAACCGTGGTCGGCCGGGTCGAGAGAGATGGAGGTGCGAGGAAGCAAGAAAAATCACCCCACAGCACCCTGCGTGACAGTTTGGCGGGGAAGATGAGAAATAGGACGTTAGCTTCCCAAGGAGAGGGTGGTTGGGAGGACTTTTCTAAGATAAGGGAAAGTGGGCGTTCTTTGCGGACTGGGAGAGGCTAAAGGTTCAGGAGGGGAGGAGCCGCTGCCCAGAGGGGAGAGGAGAGAGAGTTCCGGGCAGAAGTGCACCCATGAGCCTTGGAAGAAAGAGAGAGACACTCCAACCAGAAAAGACTGCAGCTTTGGGGTGTGGAAGGAAAACAACTAGGTGACCACCTCTAACTGGAAGTGAGGCCAGGAAGCAGCTTAGGACACATCCCCTCCAGGGGGGCCACACCTGAGCCCCCACTACCATTCTAACAGACACAACTGGGCCCTGGGAGAGGACCTTGAACTTGTCCGTCACTACAAATCTAACACGCAGACGGCATCTGCAAAGTCACCCCAGCGTTCCCCTCGAGAAATCCAGGAGAAAGTGTTAAGGGCTCTGAGTTTCCTTTAGCCGTCAGAAGCAGGAGCAAGCTAGTAGGCCGTTTGGACAGACGTCGCTTAAATCAATTACCTACAAACAACTGAATTTATTTTCAAGTACAACAAACCAGGAAAATCATTCAATGGCCTCTTTGAAATGGGTGTGTGTCCTCAGTGGGGAATGCCTAAGGACAACGGAGAAAGGAGAGAAGACAGGGACGTTCACAGAGCACCTACTGGGCACAGATGTCATGGGTTAGGCAGCAGAGGACTCCCTCACCCAATCCTAGTGCGCTCTCAGGTGGCCGCCGCTACCACTGTGCAGATGACCCTGCGGCTCAAGCATGTCAGAGGCTGGGACATGACCTTTGGTGCAATGACGGTGGCACGGTGCCACCTGGAGGCTTACTCGGCGCCAACCTCGGGAGACCTGCGTTGGGCACTCCCACCACCAAGGTAGCGCTGAGCCCCAAACCAGCCCGTCCTCAGGACTTGGGGCCAGGGGGCTCTGGCAACTCACCGTCTCCCTTGGGACCCTCGGCGGCAGACGCGGTCTCTGATGCTTCTGGCCCACAGTCCTGTCTCCGGCCATTGCCTGGGGCTCAGGCCCAAATTTCATGGGACCCTGCTGCCCTCTGATCGCCACTCGGTGTCCGTCCCCAGCTGGGACATCCCATCCAGGCCGAGGGTCGCCATCCATTCTCTGCCACGAATCCACTGAGACACTGAGAAGGCCTCACTCTGCAACAGGTTCTGGAACTAGAACCACGTGGGTCTGGGTGGAAGTTGGGGCCAAACCAAAGCCAACAGCACGTTCCAGGGTGGCCACGGGAGCGGAAAGCTCCCAAGTGGAGAGGCAGCTGGTCTGAGAAGAGAACGGAACTAAGACACAAAGAAGCGGGGGGAGAAGCCGCGTGGCTTCTGCTCTGTGACCTCATAGAGGCTCACCTGCACGTACCCGGGGTCCCCATTTGCCCATGACGTTGGCCGAAACGGCCTCATAATAAACCCTGGCTTTCGAGAGGCTGGCTGCCGCTTGCAAATAAAGGTGTTGACCAACGTATCACTCGCTTCACACACAACACTGATTAACAGCCTAAGAGCAGCAGCCAACGTTCAGCACTGTGCATTCACTTCGTCCACACAACAAGGTGTTCATTTTATTCTCGTTTCACAGGTAAAGAAAAATTGATGCAGAACAGCGAACTGCACTGTAAATTCATTTCCTGGCACAAGTAGGACCTTACCTCCACCCCCTCCCACCCCCTAAAATTCTATTTTGCCTGTTTCGGGTCTGAAATCCAAGAGGGTGCTCTAACCAGTTGAGTTGGTAGGGTGAGGGTAATTTGCCCCTTTTCCGACTGTAGAAACAAGTTACAAATGGCTGCGAGAAAAACAAAATGTATTCCTGAACCGAAAATTAAAGCCCGATCACGCGCAGGCAAACTGCACTGAGCCCCTATCCCACGTTGCCCTCGCTGGGCGTCTTTGGCTTCTGCAGCTGCCCTGTGAAACGTAACTGTCACCGCAGTGAATAAATAAGCAACTGTTGCAGTGAGACAGCTGCCCCTGTCACAGCACCGGGGTGAAGCCTTCGGCGGCACCGCGGGCCAGGAGAGGGCTGCGTTCTCGCTGCGTTCTCGCTGCGTGCGGTCGGGGCTTCCCGGTCCGCGGCACGTGCTGAGAGGGTGGTGCCTGGGGCGGCGGGTGAGCTTCCCGTTGGACCTCCCCAGCCTGCCTGCAAGCTCCCCTTCTTCTGGGGATTCTTCCGGACTTCATTCCCTTCCAGCCGTGCGGTTCCCGTGGGAGAGCCGCCGTTTCCCCCATGACCCCACCTGCCTGGCCACAGCCCACGGGTCCACGCCAGGCCCGCGGAGCCTTCCCGTGGGGGTTTGCGCAGCAGAAATGAGAAAGAGAAGCTCAGAGCCATGCTTTTACCAAGCACGCCTGGTGATTTTTCATTCTGGATTTCCACAGGCCATACTTCCCTGGTTTCGTGAACCACCCCCGCAAGCCCAAATTTTCCCTCGACACTGGTCACAGCAATTTCTTCTTCTTTCAGAGGCTTTGAGGGAGCCCGGGAAGGGACCAGAGAAAGGATTAGTTTCATCCCGGAAAGCTGACTATCAGCCTCTGCTTCTTCTTCTCCATCTCTGAGTCCATCCTGAGTTAGAACGAGCAGCAGAAAGAGCAGGTGTGGGGGCCGTGAATCGGGAGCAGCAGGGTGGGAAGGGGGGCGGGAGGCCCCCCAGCGGGAGGAGCCGGAGGCGGCAGGGAAGCCAAGCACCAGCTCCCAGGGGCCGCCGCAAAGGATTGTAATTCAAGGAACGCAAAAGAAGCTGGGCCCTCAAACTTCTGAAAAACAGGGTCTGAATAAAGCAAAGTACATACTCTTCTTGGATAGGATGAGAGTATTATAAATATTTGGTTTCTCCCTGAGTTAATCTGGAAATATTATCTTTTCAGTTTGACCAAATGACACATAAGTTCATCTGCAGATACAAACATGTAAGAACAGCCAGAGGAGAGGTGGACAACTACAGTCCGGTCAGACACTGAAACTCCTTCTGAAGCCGCGCTGAATAGAAAGTCGCCGCTGACAGGAGTATAATCAGACCAATAAATGCAGATGTTCGGTATATTAAAAGGTAAATAAAACGGAATGAATAAATGTTGTCAAAATATTGCATGGGGTCAAACCAGTTGAATAATCGTTTGCAAAAATAAATTGCTGCTTATGCAGAAAATTGAAAAAATCAATTTCAGATGGAGCAAAAATTCAAACACGTAAATAAGAAAACACAAAGACACTAAACTAAGAAGCGAATGAATGGCAAAGGTTATTCTAAACATAAACTAAAACCCAGCAGCCATTAAAGAGATTGCTAAATCTGAATATATAAAACCTAAAATGTTCTTTTTGACAAAAGTCAAAATAGAAGTTTTAAAACTGGAAAAAAGTTGCAGTACAAATAACAGACTAATAACATGAAAAAGAGAATAATCCAACATAAAAATAAGGGAAAGACATAAACTAGCCATTTATATTAAAAATATATATAAATGGCCAGTAAATATATGAAGAGATGTTCAATATCACTCATAATCAATGACTGTAAATTAAAACAAAATTGGGATGCCATATTTTACAGATTAAGAATGATTTGACTCACGTCACAATACTTAATCTTGACTCTTGTGCATTATTGACAAAATCACAAATTGGCACAAAGTTTTTGGAGGCCAATTTCCAATATTAATCCAAATTAGAAATGCTCTACCCTTTGACCAGTGAATTCCACCCTTGGGGATTTATCCCCCCCAAAATATTGGAATACACGTGCACAGGTGTCTGGAGGAGGATTTCTGTAACAGTACAAAATGAAGAAAACCTTCAACACAGAATTAGGTCAATGCATGACTGGCACACCCCGCCCCCAGACTGTTGTGCCTCCCTGAGAAGAACCAGGTGGGTCTCCACGTTCATCGGTGGGAGGTCGACTGAGCAGGACCACGCGGTCAGGGGTGGCTGACGCCTCATGTCAGAGCAGCACACTGTGCAAATAATCACAATTAAGCGTGACGTCCACAGACAGGCGGTCCCGTTTGCAGCCAGGTCTCCTGCAGTGAGCTACGAGACCTTAAATGAGAGGCTTAGCCTCCCTGCGCCTCACCTCCCACACACGTAACATGGGGGTAATGACAGTATGTACTCACTAGGGCTGTCGTGAGGACCGAGCGGGACCGTCCTGCCAAGCGCTTAGCTCGCAGCCCGCTGCCGCAGCCCCTCCCCGCAGCTCGGGCCGCGAGGTGGGCTGCTCTTGGCACGGGTAGGGGACTTTCATTTTATCTCCTATATTGTTTGATTTTCTTCAAGTCAAACATATTATTACCCTTACAATAAAAATTCTCAATTTAAATTTAAAGAATCATATCAGAAATTGACTTTAAAAGACTATCCGTGAGCATTTCAATAGTTGTCATACCCTCAAATTAAATTGCCCTCGAAATAAATGTCTAAACTCTTTCCTCAAATATTAAAGCTGAGTAACAGCTCTGCGTTCTCATCAATCTCAGCTTATCCACCCAGACAGGAGGCTGAATCTGCTTGGGGAAGGATAACGGCAAGTCACAGGGCTTCTCTTGACTATTTGCTGTTATGATAAACCATTACTCATTCATTCTCCAAAGTAGATGAGACAGCCCGACCTCGGCATTCTTTAGGAGTGAGACGACTATACGCCAAACATCTAATCATCAGAATCAAAATCTGATTTCTGGATCATCAGAAAAATTGGCCTCTCGGGCGGCCAGCCGTCCTCCTGCTGACCGCATTTTCCGTCAATCACCCACAGTCCCGTCCCAGGCGGCGAGCAGGGCAGACGGTGGTGGTGTGTTTCAGTGCTGGTCCAAACGCGGTTACTGTGCTCATCACACAGCCGCGCCCGCAAGTCAGTAAGGAGGCTCTACCCTGGCTGTTCACCTTACACGGACTGCACGCGGGCAGCCGGGCGATTTCCACGTGCTGCTCAAGCCCAGCTCCGCGGACAACAGATCAGAACCTACCCTCCTTGGTTCGTTTGCAGTAAACCAGGGTACTGGTCCCCAGTCCATCAGTGCATTCCTTTTACTCCAAATACACATACGGAAAACTCATTAGCCCCAATTCTACTTAAAAGCAAACTCCTCTTTTTAAAAAATAGACTTTTACGATATTTCTCTTACTCGGCCCACGGATGCCGTGAAAAATCACACCAATGCATCCCATTCTTTTGACCATTCCTACATTTTTTAAAATCATACAGGTCTTCCCTTTTGAAGCCCAGAGTTGCTGAGCCCAGGGACTACTATCCTGATGGGATTTTATGGACAGAAACGAGCAGTTTTCAACTGTTGAAATATCCTTCCAGCCTCCTACTTAGGTTCAGTCCCTGCAGGACCTGAAATCATGCCTTCCCACCCAGCGCTCCATGGCCCCATGGCAGCCGCGAAGACATGATCCAACGCAGCAGGACAATATCACCTTGCAGAGTCTTGTAGCTTCTCGTGAGGGAGAGAGAACGTCTTAAGAATTTCTAGAAAAAAGAGGTAAATGTCACAGTTATCTTTGTAAAATAGGTAACAATTTACTTACACAAGGGTAATAAAAAAATGCCCAGAAGAGAAGAAAAATAAATGGACCAGGATCCGTCTCAACAGCCGTCCTCCGCCACCAATTCCTCCCTTGCTCCAAAAACACAGATTTCGCCAGAAAGAATGCAAATCTCCCATGTTGAATAGTGAAAACCACCTCCACGTTTCTGCCCCACCGCTGCACCTGGTTGACAGCAGACGATCTCAAAAGCTGCTAACGGTCACCGTCTTCGCTTCCTGGCCTCCCAGTCTCTCTTGTCCTCACCGTAACCGGGCTTCTGTGCCCACTGTGGCCCAGCGCAGTGACCACTGTGGTGACTCACCAGCCCTACAAACAGGCTCAAAAAAATATCAGCAAAGGAAAAGTAACTATTGGTGCAAAATCGGAACCACCAGGAAGCTGAGCCAGTGGAGGCGTCTACAGATCGGCGTCGCTCTTTTCTCCACCCGGCGCCTGGCAGCTTCACGCACAGCCTCCCTGTTTCAAATCGGACTCTGTCCAGTTCTACCCAAAGCCTTGCATGCCCCAGCCTCCAGGGTCCGGGATGCGCCTCGGTCCCTTGTGGTGCCAAGTGCCCTGGCGGTACGCAGCGAAAAACATCACAGTCTGATCAGTGGTTCGATTTTAATTTCATTACCGTAGACTTTGACCTGCCCTCTAATCAGAGAACGGACTGAGGAAAATCTAATTACTTTTCCAATATCCCTTCATGTGGTACCCGTGAGTATTGCCGCGTCCTGCTGGAACGGCTGACAGAGGTTCCCCAAGTGTGGATGACAGTTAGCCTGCTTCCGAACAAAAGCTGAAGTGACACCCTTAATGAGTGCAAAGGCTTCATTGTTGTTTGATCTTGTTGTTTGTATGTGTTTTTTTTTAAATCAGAACTGGCTCTGGAGGTCTTACCCCTGGTTTGAGATTAGTCAAGCTTCAGACACTCAAGCAGCCAAAGGCATTTGAAATGAGGCCGCAGTTGGCCTCAGTCTTGTAACAATTGTCATTTGTTTCGCAAGACGGACAGGCGACCACTCCCTCAGCCAGGAGCCAGCAGGTAAATGGGTTGCTTGATGGGCGGGGAAGACACAGCTGCTGAGAAGTAACCTTGGGCTGACCGTGTTGAGTGTGTCGAAAGTGCCGTGGCCCATTGAGATGCTGTCATGTGGTGTCAGATTGCCATCGGGCGAGGGAAGCAGTTGTGCTAGAATGGCACGTTGTGAAGACCTGCTCGAGGCCGTTGGGTGGAAACGGCCTTCCAGCGGTGAGATCGGCGAGAGGGTGTGGAACCCAGGGACGCCAGAGTAGGCCGTGCTACCCACCCATCCCCTGTGGCCATCTTTATGAGGAAGACAAGAAACAAAACTAGGGTCCCCCTCTTATGGCTTGATTGACAACCATCGGTCCAATGGACAAACAGAGGAAACGGGAAATTGGTGCCTGCATTTCAGCTTTGACCTTTGGCCTGATGAGTCAAGTCCCCCCACTCAAGGCTCAGTGCCATCACAGCATCTCAGTCCAATTGGGACTGGGAATAGCTGTCTTCTAGAAGTTGTGTTTGCTTTCAAAATACATACGACAGCATGTTAACTGTTGAATGTCTGTGAAACTCTGATGTCACCAACCACAATCGGCCTCGGCGCAGTTAAATTTAAAAACCTACTGCATTCACACGACAAAACCAGGGTGCCATGACACAGGAATAATTAGCGAAAATTAGAAATCAAGATACTTAAAATTTAAAATCATCCTTGAAATAAAATTCTTCAGAGAAAGCTAGACAATAAAATCAAAGGTATTTCTTAACATTGAAACAGAAGGAAAAAGACATAAAAATATAAAAAGAGAGACATTTAAAAGACACCAACATTCCATTAATAAACATTCCCTGAAGAAAAAACAAACAAAAAAAATTAATAGAGAGGAAATTACCACAGAAATAAGACAAGAAAATTTCCCTATGCTAAAGAAAGACATTTGTCTTCGGATTAAAAGTAGAAATAAAATGCCTAGCGTGAGGAATCAAAACAAAAACAAACAAACAAAAAACGTACCTGAACACATCACTGTAAAATGCCAACCCCCAACCGGAGCAAAAAGATCGCGGAAGCTTCCGGAGAGAAAAACAAGTTCGGCTGCGAAGGACCCTTCTCGACAGAGTGGGAACTGGAGGCTAAGGGGCCTGAGGTTCTCAGAGCATAACTTAAACCTGGATCCCTGGGTAACCCAATTACCAATACAATTTTGGGGCAAAGTAACAGCATTTCAGGCACGCGAAGACTCAAAAAGTTTACCTTTCTTCATTGCAGTTCCAATTAAATGCCAGGCTGGATTTTTAAGAGGAATTGATAAATATACGGTAATATTTACAAGCAAGGGCAAGTATCCATGAATAACTAAGCCAGCCCTATCAGAAAGAGAGGGGAGCCTTTCCCTACCAGCTTTTAAAGGAATCGTTATTACTATGAGACCACAGTAATCAAACTTGCGTTTTACTTGTGCAAGAGAAGATCAACGGACAAACTAAACAGGATAGAAAGCATGGGGACATGCACTGTGTTCGGTAGGTGACGAGGGAAAAATGGCCTCATTACAGAAAAAACAGCTGTGATCCCTGCCAAAAACCCCATTAAAAATGTGTTTCAGGTAACTGAAAGGCTTAAAAATGGGACGGAAAACTATAAACTTAAAAAGTAAAAATGTGTGAGTGTACCTTCCTTGCCTAGAAGCTAGGAAGGAATTTGGATGTTTTACTGAAAACTCCCCAACGCATAAATTATAAAACTAAAAAGAAATTCATCATTTCCTTACACTCAAAATTTCAATCGAAGTTCAACTTGTCACCATTCGAAACCATTGACAAAAATATGAAACATTGAGATACGTATCTCTGTCTGAACCAGCCACTACTTAGAATCCTTAAGGAACAGCATTTCAATTAACAAGAAAAAGACCACCTTAGTAGAAATGAGGACAAGTAAAAACAGGCAATTTACAAAACAGGAAACATAAAGACCAACAAATACATCAACTGCTTTTTTTTTTTAATCAGTAAACAGAGAAATTCAAGTTCAGATCAGTGCAATTGGAGATCCATTTTATAGTATTAGACTGGCAAAAATTACAAAGCCGGCGGGCGTGCAGCAAGTCTGAAGGAGAGCGTGCCAGCCAAAGGGCTGTCCACCTGACTCAGGAATTCCACTCCCGCCCCTGGGCCTCTCACAGGTCCTTGCAGGTACATATAGGAGAATGTTCGCTACAGGCGAGCGAGCACTGGAGGCACCCCAGGAGGCTGCGACTGAGGGAGGATGTGGTCAGTGTGCAGACTCTCACCGTGGGATGCTGCCCAGCAACTCGGAGCAATAGGTTAGGTGTCACATGGCCACCCAGACGGATCTCACAAATCCGATGCGTAAGGGGGCTGGTTGAGGGGACGGAGAAACCAAAGGAAACCCATAACTGTGTCAGCAAGGATCCTTCCAAGAAAGCCCAATGTACGGAGTTAAACATAAGGAATTAAAATGTAAATTAATGATGATTTTTAAAGAGCACAGGGATATAAGACAACACCCAATCAGTTGTGGCTGCGGCCTTTCTAACCTGTTCTCCACTGTCATTCCTGTCAGAAGACTTGTAGGCACTTTTCCTGATCGTTGGCCACCACGGTGCAGGAATATCTATATATGTACGGCTGTATAGCTGTGTTTTCCACATTAGAAGTAAGGTTGTCCCTTTCGAGAACTATTTCAGAACCCCCTTCCTTTTGGGTGACATTCCCATGTGGAAATGCACGTCCTGGAGGAAGAAAGGCACCATTGTTAAGGCGAAGCCATCGGATTCTGGAAGCCAGGGCTGTCTGTGTGATGCTGGAAACTCCGTGGAGACGGAGCCACTGTCCCCATCTGAGACAAAGGCCAGGGGAGGGTACGCTGAGCCTTCTCCCCCTCCTTTCCCCAAGCCTCACCCCGAAGCCTCCTGTTGGCCAAACCTAACCAGGTGCCAGTCTGGGAAATGCGCTTTTGGGGATCGCGCCCTTGGGGGTGGTCCGGGACAGGGTGAGAAAAATCCAGGGACCAGAGCACAGGAATGCAAAGCCATCCCCTCAGGGGTGTCCGACCCGCAGCCCACCGGCTGCCGGCAGCCCGGGATGGCTCCGAATGCAGCCCAACACAAAATCATCGATTTACTTAAAATTTTTTTTTTTTTTGCTCATCAGTTTTCATTAGTGTTTGTGTATTTAATGTGTGGCCCAAGACAACAATCCTTCTTCCAGTGTGGTCCAGAGACGCCAGAAGTTTGAAAAAATGTGTGCAAACAAAAATACACATTTCACGAGAATGCAGACATACAAAAAGGTGCCCGTGAGGTACATTAAAATGGTTCCTGTGTGAGGAGAGGAGGGACATGGTGGGGGGAGAACAAAGATGGAAGGGCTCTGACTTCAAAGAGCAAGCCGACGGCATCCTCCCCTCTAGCCCGTCCCTCCCACCTGGCCTTTGCACCGGCGGCCCCTCGGCCTGCAACGGCCTCCGAGGGCCCAGCCAGCCTCTCCTCCCCTCTGAGCCTCACGCCTGGGAGGGGGAGGACCCACCCCCACCCGGTCATGGCGGCAGTGGGCCCGGCTCGCCACGGAGCCCCGCTCCTGCCTCCTCTGCCGAACACTGAGCTTCTGTTCTGCTTTGTGTCCACAGCAGCAGGGACAGGGCCTGGCACATAGTAGGTGCTCAGCTGGCACCGATCTCATGACCCCGCCCACAACGAATGGAGAAGAGATGAACGAATGCCACGGAATATTTTAGATCGAGTAGTTCTACGGTATTTCACATCGATTTTGGGTCACCAACAGATTGCCGCACAGAAGCAGTCCCCGAATAAAAATTTTATTGTGTATCTTTATTTATTTGATTCATGTGTGTCTTTACATCCCTCTTCTTTCCAAAAAAAGGATCTGAGAGGGATCAAGCTTTATAAATAATCTTCATATCATACGTGTTTTAAGTCAATTTCACATTTAACCAATTCAAGCACTTCTCCATTTAGCTCCATGTTTTCAGGTTTGTATCGTTCTTACTGTCTTTATCAAGGAAACCCCACATCTCCAGGCTTCACCTTGCTCCAGAAAGAAATAATCAGAATTCTTTAAAAGCTTGAAATAGCTTTGAAATAGCGACATGTCCTCTCGTGCTAACTCTCAGGACAAAGCCAGCCACAGGGCCAGATGCCGGAAAGCTGGGCGAGGGACTGACCCCTTCATCTCTGCGCTCATCCTCCGAGCGGTCCAATTTCTCCACAGCGCCGGGCGCCAGGATGGGGGCTGCGGGAGCTGGGTGGGGAACAGATGTCACTCATTGACTCTGGGTAATGAGACTTCCTGTTCCGGCAAAATCCTGAATAGGACAGGAGGGACCTCTTCAATGGTTTTATGACCGGACAGGTGTAGAGGTCCGGGGCCCCGGCAGGTAGAGCGGCCATGGACTTCCATGCACAGATGTGTCTAGGAAACTGAAAGGAGGGAAAAGTTCTCCCGCACGCACTGCCACCTCGGGAAAACCACAGCTCTTATGGTCACATAGTACTGCTTGAGGTCTGGTCCAGGCCCCGTCCGGGCGCCAGAGAGATGGCTGTAGGCAGGGGTGGGCAGTACTCAGAACTAATGATACCATATGCAGAAGGCCACCTCCATAATTCTTGAGTTCCATATGGCATGCCATAAATTTTTAGTGCTCTTTAGCCGACGAAGTAATAACCCTCGGAAGGCCACCAGTCAAAATATGGGAGCGCAGGGTCGCATGAAATCCTGTCTCCAAAACTAATGGCAGGAAGCACTTAAAAGATGGGCTACTTGGAAAGCAGGGCATCGGTGAATGTTCCAGAGCGTGGGTAAGGCTGGCTGGCAACGTGACAGCTGTCTCTTGGACAAGTGTCCTTCCGTGGCGGTAACAATCAAGGCGCCGACAGCCGGTGTGAAAGGCAGCCACAGCGTCCCAGAGCCCGGCGACTAGGAGGTGGCGTCCCAGCTGGGCTTGCTACTCAGCAGGTCCCCAGGGCCTGAGATGCTGACCAATGGCTCAGCACCTGTGAATGGGAAGTGCGCTAACCCCAGGAGCCTTCAAAGGCCTTCCGGACATAGCAGGTCCTTGGGACCTTCCCACCCGACTGCCCCCGGGTCGTTCTAAGTGGCCCCACACACACCCTGTGCCACGTCAGACGCACCGGTTGGTTGATTCTTCCCATCAGCCTCACTGAGCCCAGCAGCATGGTAATCTCAGTTGCCACGAATGAGCCGAGGGCAGGTCCACCGCAGCTGCAATAGGTGTGTATTTTTTAAGCTATTTTGTTAAGTTTCCTGTTGGTTAAGATTCGGCAGCCCCGCCCGTGTGTTTGTGAAGGAAGCACCCAGTGCAGCCACTGGGCGAGGACTTGGTGCGTAGGGCCTCACCCACTCCCCCGTCAACACCGCGGAGCCCCGAGGATGGGAAAGGCAAGCCACGTGACTGAGCTCACAGGCTGCATGTCTCTGGCGCCGAGCCCACGCTCTTGGGAGGGCGTGGCTGCCTTCCAGCATCTTCCTCTGGGGAGGCAAGAGGTGAGTGTTCCTTCTTGGAGTCTCAGGACCTAGCCAGGGGGGCAGAGCCGCCCTCCACAAAAGCCACATCGCACATCGCACACTGTTTAGCAGTATTAATAATGCTAATTGCTTAAGAAAAATAATCTACAGAATTTCCAGGATCTCAATTGCCATCTGTGAAAAATATCAACTTCATTTTTTCCCCTTAAGTAAAATTCTGGTAAAAAATAATAATAATAGTAACAGGAACAAAAGACGGTTTTTTAGAGGTGGGAGGAAGGTTTCCCAGAGGCAGACTGAAGCAGCAGAAAATCTCTCTCTGAACTAGTTAGATTAACAAGGGCCCAAATCTAAGATAACAACCAGCCAAGCAAACAAAACGCAGTGTGACACAGGACAGGCAAAGCCAGTGACGTCAGCAAAGCCGGTGCGTCGGCGAAGCCCCGCCCAGAGACCGGACGCAGTGAATTTGATTAATAGCACCGAATAGTGATTCGGTGAGTGGAGGTTTCATTGTCATTTCGGTTAAGCTCCAGGGGGCATTCCTCATTTATTTAATAACACAGGCTATGGATTTAAACATCCCAAAATTAGTCATATTTTTAGAAACAAACGGCAGCTTCGCGATCACACAGTCTCAGCACGGAGCTGCCCAGTGATAAGCCAACTGGGACCGCCAGTCCTGCTGGCCAGCGCTCAGGCCCGCGGCCTCTCCTCACCTGGTCAAGCCAGGCTGGGGGGAGTCACATTTCCAGGTGACAGTTTTACAGACTCACTGACAAATGCCTCCGATGTCATTTCCTCTCAATACGTCCTAACCAAGCGGCGTCAACTCTAAATTACCCCTGACAGTAGCTTATCCGGGAAGAAAGGAAATGAACGACCCGGTGCCCAGATACCAGCAGATGAATGATTTGATTTTGCCCAACAGGTCATATTCCAGAAACAAGAAGGATGCAGCTCCCCTCGTCTGAAGAATCACCGAAAACGAATCAGCGCACGCATACGTGAATCTCTGAACCCCGCGATGGTGGTTCTGCCTAGCTTGACTTCGCTAAGGATCACAAGGAAGTTTTCAGTCCGCGCTGACAGTAAGCCCTTAGCCGCGGTCTCGTGGCAAACACCTGAGCTTCAAGGGGTCGGTCCCCGCTCCCCGCCCCCGCCCCGCCCCTCGAGGAACGAGTTAGACCAGCTCTTCTGTCTGTTTCCAGTTTGCTTATAAAATTAGTCGTATGATTTGATGATAAATTTTTTCTAACTACCTGATCGGCACTCTAATAATCTTTGCTTGGAACAATCAAATTTTGTAAATTTTTTTAATCTAAAATGATTTAATTCTAGGGGTTTTGATCATATTAAATGGACTCCTAATTAACAAGTAATCAAATTGTAAAGCAGGCAATGTTTCAGTTACGGTGTGGGATATTAAGGATACTTTGTAGAAAGACCCCCTCTCCAGGGACTTAGGAAATCCGAAGTTCCCCAGACAGAATCAGGGAAGCAAACGAACAAAACCCGAGGCCTCAGTGTGGGTGACGGATGTGGCCAGTGAGTCCAAAGGCGAATGATCTTTGCTTAAGCATCGGTAGGAATTTTATAACGAAAGAGAAGTGAAGCTAAGAAATAAGACTCAATA
This sequence comes from Mormoops blainvillei, assembly GCA_004026545.1. Lineage (NCBI taxonomy): Eukaryota > Metazoa > Chordata > Mammalia > Chiroptera > Mormoopidae > Mormoops > Mormoops blainvillei. Next base: position 7,313 of record PVJD01007284.1, on the reverse strand, counting down.
CGTCTGGGTTTGTCCTTGCCTCCCCACTAACCCAAAACACCAAAAAGTACGACACTTTGTTCTCAATCAAAAGTTAAAAGTATTTTGGACCCAGTCTCATTCTCTCTGTAAATCCAACTCCACGCAGGCCCATTTAATGCATCAAATCCCACATGTTGGCAGAGCATTGCCAAAAATAAGGGAACGACCGAAAGAGGAGAGGGAACGAGGGAGGGGCCTTGGGCATCGACTCATTACGGACGCGTCCTGGGGTGCGCTTCCAGCCTCCTCCTGCCCATTGCCCCTTACTGCGTGAAGATCCTGCGGTGACAGCTGACGCCACCCCCGCCTCACCAGCCAGAGGTGTGCCATCTCTAGGCTTACGAGGAAGGTTAAACTTCCCAAAGTGTTGATGGAAATTTACAAGGAAACCTCTGGTTTCTCAGCACAGGAAAAATGTGGCACTTCGCTGAGATCTGTACAAATCCGATGAAGCCGTTGCAGATAAGCCCTGATCTTCTTAGGGGCTGCCACGCTGGCGCTCACCAGCACACAAACTTCGATAAATCCAGTCCCACAGCTGGTCTTTCACCAAAACTGTGACCAGCCACAGCGGGTTCGTGCCCTCTCCGGGCGGCCCCAGCGAGCTGTGACTCTGGCTCCCCGGATGCCAACAGTGCGACAAGCTCACCCTCCCACACTGAGAACTCACCCCTCAGGGCTGCCCGTTTTACTCTCTGGACATCGGTGCATGTTTCCCACGGCACTCTGGAGCCTCCGAGGCCCCTCTGGAGTCTGCCCGAAACGTGACTTCCTCACGAGACCACGCTGTGGGTGACAGCTCTACCAGATCAGCTCCCATCCCCGAAAACGGGGGGATAAAAGCCCCATTCTCATCTCCCAAAGACTAAACAAATAAAACACCAAGTGATCCTTTAACGTCGTGCTCATGGTAGAAAACACAGGAGAAAAATAAAACCATGGCTCGGAGACCCACCGGTGTGAACCACCCTGCAAGGCTCAACTCAGCGGTGCCTGGGGGCCACCAGGGGCAACTCAGAAATGGGCAGCACCTCACGAGAGCACGGTGACTCTTAACAGAGCCATTTATGCCTTTTTGCTTGGGCTGCGGTGGCGACGCTGCCTTCCCCAAGTTTTGGCCATGGAATTAAAAAGCATGGATGATGTCCTCACGCGTTGCATGAAGTCGACTTTGGAAATACTCTGGGTGAGGAGGATGTTCCAACCTTTACCAGAGACGAAAAGCAGAGCAGAGATGGACAAAACAGCATGTGACCTGTCTCCCAGGCTGGCTTGATTCCTGACAGAAGCAAAAAGAATATAGAGCCCCCCTGAGCGACGAGGCATCTGCCTGACACAACGTGGCTCCCACGGGCTGCGCACGCAGCCTTCGCCCAGAGAGGGGCCAGGAGATGGAGAAAGGATGGCCCGGGGAGCCCGCGTAACAACTGAGGGGAGTGGTGGCGTCTACTGCAGGTTTTTAGAGGAGTGCTCCAGTGTATACTGGAAAATGATAGATTTTTAATGAGGAAATTAAACTGAAGACAGCGCTAATAGAATTCAGGCTGTTGCTGGCCTTTCTGTCTTATTGGGGATTTAATGCCATGAGTCACAGACCCTGCAATGTAAAAAAAATAATACTAATGGCTGCAAAGGAAGGAACCACGACCATTCAAGGCGGCGGCAAACAGGAAGACAGTGTCCGTGCCACCGCGTTGATCGGCCAGTAGGTGGCGGTCGGCATCCTCAGGGTCCCTCCCTTCTAGGAGTCCAGACTTCAGCCAGACCAGCCTCACTGGCAGCCCATCGTGGCAAACCCATCCCCCTTCACAGACGGGTTTAAAACCCACGGCCAGTCCACAAGCGGATGCACAGACCCCTGAAAGGCCGCATTCCGCCCTCTGCGATGTTGTTCAGCAATAAAAAGAAATTACGCACTGAGGCATCCTGCAACCCTAATGTACCTTGAAAACATCATGCTGAGTGAGAGAAGCCAGGCACAGGGGACCACGCAGTGTGCGACTCCATTTATGGGAAACGCCCGGAAATGCAGACCCAGAGGGGCGGAGCGCGGAGGAGCCGCCCGCAGGGTGCAGGGCGCAGGGCGCACGCTACGAGGATGCTCTGGAAGTGGCGCCGTGATGAGTGCACCGTCCGTGGATGTGCTAAAAGCCACTAACATGTGCCTTTTAGGCGGGCGAGTTGTGCAGCATGTGGGTTTTATTTTAAGGCAGCTGTTCAAAAGCAAAGGCCAAAGCCGACAGTCCCGTGAAATCCCCTCGGCCATGCTCGCTCATCTCTCCAACCCGGCAGTATTTATTAAATGGCTTCTAAGTCCAGGGCGGTTCCAGGCCCTGGGGTTATGAACAACAAGCAAACTACAGAGGAAAGGCTAAATAAAACGCCCAGCTGGTCTCACGAAAGCAAGGGAACTAGGGAGAAACGGAGCTACGAAGGTGGGGCTGTGACCTCAGACACGGTGGGCAGGGCAGGCCTCCCCGAGACATGAGGTTTGGTAAAGGCCAGAGGGAAGGAATTACTGGTTCGGACGCGGGCATGAGACCCAATTTGGCCAAATCCCTCAAAAGGAAAGGAAGAGCCTTTTGTTACGTGACTCAGAAAGACTCTCTCTCTCCTCCCCGCCCCGTCTCTCTCTCTCTCTCTCACACACACACACACACTGGCTGTGAAAGCCGAGACCGTAGCCCCCCAACTCCCTGGTACAACTGCACGGAGCCCCTGCCCCGGGGAGCCTGCCCAGGCAGCAGAATGAGACACAGGAAGAACCCGGACTTGCATCCCCACATCGACGGCGAACAAGGACCGCCTCCCGCCCCATGTCCCCGCGGGGCCGGCAGATTTTCTGACTGTTGGGACCACACCGAGCGTGCAGACCGGAGAGACCGCAGGCTCCTTCGTGCGAGGGAGGATTTCCACCCCTCCCGTTAATGGAGAAATGGCTGTGGACCGAAATCAGGCACCAGGCGGGGGCCAGGGCCGGGCCCAGGGCGGGGGCCGGGCACCTCCCAGCGTCGCCCACGGGGAGGCGAGGGTGGCACAGCGGGAAAGCCTCCGCGCGCCCCCTCAGCCGCTGGCGAGACCGAGAGTTACTGAGCCGCTCCGCTTGGGAGCCCTGCGCCTGCTGCCAGCAGCAGCGCGACTTACACCCTCAGGGAGTGTCCAGTCCAGACAGACAGACAGACAGACAGACAAGCAAGAAAGCAAGTGACACAGCGAGAGTAACCACTGGCTGCCCTAAGTGGCGCGGAGGAAAGACACGGGGGCCGGAGGCCGAGCAGCCGGCCGTACCGCTCCGCGGGGCTCCGCCGGCCAAGGCCTCTCCAGCAGCGGGCGGCGGCGGCTCCGCGCCCCACCGCGCAGGGACGCTGACATGCAGACGAAGGGGGATGAGCCGGAGAGAGAGACTGTGCTTCAGTAACATAGCTCCAGGCTCTGTTTGAGAAAATACCACAGAAGAATGGCCGCAGGATAACCGTCTCCGACAATGACTGGGCGGCGACTCAGAGGAAGAGATGAGAGGCAGGGCTCCTCTGTGCCCAGCGCAGGTCCACCCACATCCCAGTGAAGATCAGAGAACCACTTGCCTCCAGGGTGCCTATTGATACCTTTCCCCTCCAGTCTGTCCTTGCTAGATCTGCTTTTTTTTTTTAACCTATAGAATATTCCAGAACACCTTTGATACCCAAAGATTTAGAGATAAAAGGGAACTCGAAGATTCACAGACATCGAAGTGACTCCTCTGAAAATATTTAATTGAAGTAAACGAAAAATGGCACCAGGTTCACAAAAACAAATGTGCTGCCTCCACGACCTGTGGCATCTGTCATGGGACCGCTGCAGCGACTCACAGATAATGGCACCAATGATCACCTTGCAGATCATGGTGGAGGCTAAGTCCCTGGCTCTTAGCTTTCTCTATCTCAAGATAAATAACATCATCGTTCAGTGCTTCGGTTTACTCCACGGTGAAAGAAGTTATTCTGTGGATCCTCCTACCCCCACCCCCGCTGCAAAGACCATTGTTGACCCAAACCATTAACTATGGAGGGAAATGAAGCATCTATCAAAGGCTGCTGACCCATCCATAGTAGGCACAGCTGCGACTGCTCAAAGAGCCAGGCTGTGAGAGCAGCCTGTGACATCCCCGTGTGACATCTGCTGCTCCCCCTGATTGCCGAAGTCAATACCCCCGCACTGGCCTGCTGGGCGGGGTCCCTGTCCTCACCGCGGATGCCCGGAGCTGTAAGCTGGGCCCGAGGAGGCCTTCCCGAGGAGGAGCAGCAGTGAGCGCCTCTCCGACGCGTGTTCGAGGGTCTTCCTTCCCCAGGAGGAGACAGTCGGGACAGCAGAACCGCCGTGGTCAGATGTTTGCCAACAACTCACACAAAAGTGAATCAAAATAAAGCAGAACAGGGTCAAAGGGGGTGCTTTCTCCCGTTTTTTACTAAAAAATAAATTTAGAGTCGCTCCCTTGGCTCCATCCTACACTCTTGCCCCTTCCGTTGGCCAACTTCCTCTCCATTTTCTCTCAAAATGGAAAAATTTGTCAAAGGAGAAAAAGAATTAGTTGATAAAGTTCCATTCCAAAGCAAACCTTTTGTTCCCCGGGGCTGATTTTCCAGGCGGCTGTGACCCAGCGTCTAGGACATACCAAAGCAGGGACTTGGCACACACCGTGTGGTAAGTCAGCGGAACCCTGTCCCTCGAGTGGAGGCAGTGATGGGGCGGGACAGGAGTGGCCCAAAGGAAGGGAGGGAGGGAGGGACCCAATGGCACTGGCCAAACTGTAGCATGAAACAGTTACGGATGATATTTCTAGATCCAACAGGAGTCGGCGGCCACTCGAAAGCGTGAACCGCAATAATATCCACTACTAAGCATGTAACTCTGCCACTCGCACACCTCACTCAGCACCTGGGTATGTGCTTTTACCAAGATTACTTGCATTTGGCCAACGACCAATCTGTATGAGTTACCCATTAACGCATAACAAATTATCCCCCCAATATAGCAGCTTAAAACAGTGAATGGATTGTTGTCTCATGCAGTTTCAAGCGTCAGGAGTGCAGGCGCGGCTCAGCGAGGCGGTTCTCGCCTGGCATCTCACGCGATAGCAGCCCGGGTGTGGGCTGGGGCTGCAGCCACGTGGCCTCCGGCAGGAGACCTCAGGCCTTTCCTGCTCGGGCCTCTGCAGACCCACACGGATGCTCACAGCGCGTGGAAGCTGCTGGCTTCCCCAGAGCTAGTGATCTCACAGCGCAAGAGCCACCCAGAAGGAAGCCTCCGTCTCTTGTCACCTCAGCCATCAGTGACGTCCCGTCACTTGGGCATATCTTTTTGCTCACACAGGCCCACTGGTCAATGTCAGAGGTGATCGCACAGGGTATCAATGCCAGAAGAGGGGCGCGTGGGGGGCTGTCTTGGAAGCGGGTTACCACCAACTCTGATGCACACAGAGTGGGGCTGGTTCTGGAGAACTCGAGATTAAACTCGGGGCTAGGGTTCTCCTGGGAACCCCAGTCCTCCAGAACCACAAAGCTGTCGTGGAGCCGACAGGGAGGAAACGGGGGGGGGGGGTTCTAGTGACATGCGCAGACCTGGCGGACCACGCTCCCTGTTCGAAAGGCCTCCCAGGGCGCCCCGGCCCTGTATTTCTCCTCCGTTGGACTCTGGCAGGACTGGAGACCTAACTGGGACGCTGCTGCAGGACCCTTAGCTGTTTGTTTGTTCTTCATTCCATGAGTGTCGAGGCATCAGTGGCGACTTTGGCTGGTGTGGCTCAGTTAGTGGGACTGTCATCCCACAAAGGGAAAGGTCACCACTTTGATTCCGGGTCAGGGCACATGTCTAGGTTGCAGGTTCAGGCCCCACTCGGGGTGCGTACGAGGGGCAACCAATTGATGTTTCTCTCTCACAACCATGTTTCTCCCCCGCTCTCTCTCTCCCTCTTCTCCCCTATAAATAAATAAATAAATAAATAGGAAAAGAAAAGACGTCGGAAGTTGTGTCCAAATCCAAGCCTTTGTCCAAAAGCCAAAACTCGGGATGGGACACGGGGCTCAACTCAAACATTGTGCTAACGTGGAAAGCTTAAGTCACAGGACGGAATATTGTTTTTTACGGGTCTCTCACAAGACCCCTCCTTGAGAACAAACTCGCACACGCCCTTCAGCCGAACACAAAGGAAAGAAATAACTTTCAGTGACTTTTTAAAAGATTAGTAGCCATATTTCTTTAAGAGACATTCATTTCCTGGGTTAGACACTCAGGAACTTATGCTATCATTCTATTTTATTTATTCTGTGCATCTGTGGATTGTAGAGTAGATCATGTTAGGCATAACAGTTTGAAAGGACCCTTCAGAGAAAGAACTAAATGAATTTCCCATCTATTCTTAATATTCCCCCTCCTGAATGCAGACAGCAACCAGAACATTCAAAGCTATTATTTTTAATGTCAAATGCCTTACTAGTCCAATAAAAGCGGGAAAGATATTAAACTTTTTATACAACAAGAACCAGATAGCACATATCTTTGAGGAACACATCTTAATCAAATTGAACATAGGAAATTAAAAAGAGGACAGATGAGTGAAGGCATCCACCCTCATTTAATTAAAAAATAAAAAAAAATAAAAAAAGAGCCCTGGCAATTCTTATGAACAGGAGAGCGTGTCTATTTCCCCCTTTGTTCCTCTCAGAAGAACAGCACGGATTAATTTGGGTTCAGAAGGTTTGGAAAAGAACACCTGAGAAACAGCCCACAGGCCTCAGATGAAAAGGAAATGTCCATGCTGGGGGGGGCGGGCCCGTCCTACATTGGGAAGCGACAGCGAGGAGGTGAAGGAGAGGGGAACTCAACGCCCCCCGCCCCGGCCCCGCGACCTTGACCTAAGGGACTGAAGTGCCCTCTGAGGACCCTACAGAGTGACCATAAGCCTCCACGAGATGACGCAGCAAAGCCTGCTGAGAAAAAAAAGTCCTATGCAAATGTAAGGTGGGGACAGTGTCCCTTCAAGATGTCTATGGAAAATCCTGCCAACTAGGCTTAAAGTGAATTCATGCAAACCTCCGTCGCCCGAGAAGAACTGTCAGGGCCCGTGTCTGTGGCGCCCCGTGGTCAGCCAGGCGCCGCGCGGTAGCCCACGCACTCCTCACGACAAAACGCACCGGGCGCTCCGTCCCCTTCTACAGAGGAGCCCGCGGCCCCGAGAGCTGGCGGCGCCCGCAGGGCCGCGCCCGGTGTGCGGCCAGCCTCTGCGTCTGCTCGTGGGCCTGTCCGACCTCGGGGGG